>JZKD02S1899495.1:326595-339152 GCA_000966675.3 Picea glauca
GCATCCTCCTTCCTTGGGTGTTAGCAATGAGCCAAGGATTGTTCATGAAGCAAGGAAGAGGAGGGCGCTAGAGGTAGAAAACGAGATATCCAAAGGCCCTGGAGGACAAGGTGCAGCGACAGACAACAGATTGATGAAGATGTTCAACAATCAAAAGAGAGAAGAAACAGGGTCCAAAGTGGCAAGGGTCGTATTTGCATGTGGCATCCCATTTAATGTGGTTCGGTCCCCCTATTGGAAGGATATGGTGAAGGCAATTAACGAGGCTCCTCAAGGTTTCAAGGGGCCAAACTATGAAAAACTCAGAACAGTGTTGCTCCAAAAAGAGAGGGCATTGATTCATGATATTCTCAAACCAGTTCGTAGCTCATGGACCAGCACAGGGGTTTCCATTATCTCTGATGGATGGACTGATACAAAGCGAAGGCCCTTGGTCAATGTTATTGCATCATCACCAACAAGAGCAATGTTCTTAAGAGTAGAAGATTGTTCTGGCGAGGTAAAAAATAGCAAATCCATTGCTGATATTTTAATTTATGCTATTGAACAAGTAGGGTCAGCAAATGTGGTACAAGTTATCACAGATAATGCACCTGTTTGCAAAGCTGCAGGCTTGATTGTTGAGAGTAGATATCATCATATTTTTTGGACTCCTTGCATTGTCCATAGTTTAAATCTCATTTTAGAAGAAATTGAGGCAAAAACTGAATGGATTAAGGAGGTCACAGGGCAAGCTAGGGAGATCATTAAATTCATCACCAACCACCACCAATCTCAAGCAATGTATCGAGAATACTCCAAATTGGAGTTGCTCAAAGTTGTTGAGACAAGATATGCCTCAAACTTCATCATGTTGCGCCGCCTTGTTGAGGTCAAAAGTGCATCAATGAGTATGGTGGTGGGTGTGACTTGGGCTGAGTGGAGACGGGTAGATTCCAAGAGAAGAAGTATGGTGCGGAGGGTGTTGATTGATGAGGATTGGTGGAGCAAAGTGGAATTCTTGCTCAAGTTTACATTACTTGCATTTGAGCTTCTCCAAGATGCAGACATAGACAGACCTTTCCTAGGACAGATTTATGATGGCATGGATACCATGGTTAAGAAAACCGTGGAAATTATTACACAGGAGGCTCCCACTCTGTCTTTTGTTGAGGTTAATTTTGTTGAGCATGCGAGGTCCATCATTGTTACTAGGTGGAATGGCTTTAACACTCCATTGCACACTTTGGCACATGCTCTAAATCCCAAATTTTATGATGAGGAGTTCATTGCTCAAAGCAATGGGAAGAGGAAGGCCCCACATAAAGACAAGGAGGTGGCCACAGGAGTGAAAAAAGTCTTCCAGAGGTTGTTTCCATCTTCTCAGCAAACAAAGGGAGGAATTTGCTTGTTTTGTTGTTGGATTAGAGGATTTTGCAGGCATCTGAGCTTTGGAGGAGAGAAGCACCATGAACCCGATTAAATGGTGGACTTGTCATGGGGCAAATGGTGTATATTTGCAAAGCTTTGCCACTCATATTCTATCACAAGTGGAAAGCTCTTCATCAGCAGAAAGGAATTGGAGCACCTATGGTTTCATTCATTCCATGAAGCGCAACAGGTTGGGATCGTAGACGAATGAGGATCTTGTATATGTGCATTCAAACCCTCGCCTTGTGTCTCGCAAGGGTGAAGAATATACAAGTGGGCCTCATAAAGAGTGGGATGTGGATGCAAAAAACCCAGACTTAGAGCTCTCTCTTGTTTCTCTTGATATTGTTGATGATGCAAGTGGAAGTAGAATTCAAATTGCCTCTTCTTCCCATCGAGGCTCTAGTTCTGTTGAACATGCATCTTGTTCTATTTTTGATGATGAGGATGAGGATCGGTATGATATGTATTAGGATATGTAATTGCAGTTGCCTTTAGCTCATGTTTTTTTTCATTTTCAGCACATACAGCCTCATTTAGAAAGGTTGATTTTGGATGTAAAGCCTCATCTATAAAAGCTAATTTTGGATTTTGCTACTCGTATCATGTAATGAATGATATTGATCATCTATGGGAGTTAATATGGACATGGTTTTCCTTCTAAAATGTCATTTATGTGTATCATTATGTTTTTCTTGCAATATAATGTTTTATTTAAAATATATATATATATATACATACAACGTTTCCATTTTTGGGGGGCCTGTTTTGTACCATCCCGGTTTCGGAAACTTAGAAATATTTCCATGTTTCGTGCAACTTAGCTTTGATCCCAATGGACAAAAAGCATTTAAGAAATCTTCGGGTCTAGGCACTTGCTTCTTGTTGAGATTGTAGCAAGGAAGGTCTTCCATCATCATCACAGTGTCCTAGGATGATGGAGGACAATGAAACTTAGGCTAAGCTGATTAATTAAATGTTTTCCTAAGTCCAACTTAGGAAAAGAACCGTTGATGTGTTATAATTTTCAGTTGACTTTATTGAGTACTTTTTCTAAAGTTAAAGTGAAAAATAATTTAAGTTGTGGTCTTTTAATCTTAACCATTGATCTCATCATGAGAGTGAGGGTTGATCTCAGCCCTCAATCCTTTTGGAGATTAGGGTTTCACTTGCTCAATGAAGAATAAAGAGATCAGCTGGGCTAGAGGGGCGCACAAGTGAGAGAGAAATCGATTCCAAAGAGAGATCGATTGCAGATTTGCAGGTAAGAATTTTTGCAGGAGGACACAAGAGAGTCTAGAAGGTGAATCGACTCACATCTTCACCATATCGCAGAGGCTAAGCTTCAGATCCGGAAAGGTCGTACAGAGTGACGCGGGAGGGTCGTACATTCACGCAGAGGCTCACCTTCTAGCTGATGTTTCGTTCTGGTTCTGTTTTGGAGGGTCTAGGGAGGTCGTACGGTTTTGTTGGAGAAGGTTTTGCTGAAGATTATCCAACTATTGGCAGAGGTCGATTTACTTTGTAAGAAATTTCCATATTTTCCTACTCAGAAATAATAAAATCTCAGATCTGTTGCACTAGTTTTCCCACCTTAGGTTTTTCCAAGGACAATTGTCCAAAAATAAGTGTGTACATTTGATGTGATTGTTGTCTACTTTTACTTTCAATTCCCGGTAATTTATTTCTGTTGTGTATTTAATTTACTGTGAAGAAAAACCCTGAATAATCAGTTAAAAATTAATTTGATTGGTTTAAAGTGTATTGGCTTTCGAAATTTCACACTTCTAACAACAAGGCAGAGGCCCTAGTGGCACTCTAAGGGATCTATGTGCCTTTAGACCACGGTATTCATAAAGTGTCCATTATAAGAGATTCGACCATCATCATTCACTCACTTACAATGGACAAACTACTAAAGACCCACGGGTAGCCTAAATAACACAAAGGGCAATCTCACTAACTCGGAGCTTCCAATCTATATCCTACTTTCAAGTCAAGAGAGAGCTCAACAAGGAGGCGGATAGAATGGCAAATGTCGGAGATACCTTGAAGTAAGGCATGTTTGTTTTCTACGACAATGGGGGGACAAAATTATCCCCCCTCCCTCTCCTGCTCCCCCTCCCTTGATCATGGTTCCACCGAGAAGAAAGGCTTCAAAGCCCACAAAGGATGTTGTCATAGGCAGCAAAGATGGTGGGCCTCCCACATCCACCTGTCAAGTTACTTGCATTTGGTGGATAGGGAAATTAAACACCCCTATCCATTTGCCTCCCATCTTCTCCTCATTTGGATGCTAGTCATTACAACTAGCATATCCTCGTCCAATCCTCCTACATGCGAACTTTCATGGCTTGGTCTAAGGTTTGATGCTTGTCTTGCCCAACGTGGGAAAGTGTGTTAGCGTTTGGATTAATTGGAAAGCAAAGAATGTAGATAACCAATCCTCTCTAGCTCTGGGGCACAGTCTAGCTCTTTGGAGTAGCTTAGAGTGGTAGGAGGAAGAGCTAGGGGTGCCTTTGGTCACTCGCATTCCTTGGTATCAATCTGACGACCTTGGTGCCCTTGCAGAATTAGAAAACACTATTGACCAGAATGCCATGTCTCATCGTTGTTGCTGTCATTTTTTGTTCGGGTAAAAGCAGGGATTGAAGAAAGGTCTCCATCAGTGTGAAAAAGACATTATGGAGCCATGAGAATGACCACTTCCTCAGCTCTGGAATAGGAAAGGTGGAAGAAGGTCACAGAACTAAAAAACTCAAGGTAAACATAACTAGAGACCAGCATGCTTTGGAGGTTGATAAGCACCTCCTTAGATTCAGGCACTAGGAAAAGGAACCCCATGCTACTCTAATTCTAATAAGGGGAAGGCAACTAGAATTCTCAACCACCCTGGACACTCTCTCCTACCTAGTGGCGCACATCTTGGCTCAATCAACCTTCCCCCTATGCACAGCCTACCAATGTCTCCAAGTTCTCTATAGCTTCAGCTCTTCCCAAAGACTTTACTGACATGTTCGGGAGTGACCCTGGCAACCTAGGTGGACTCTGATGTTGACACCCATCATGGACCTTAATTTCTGTTAATCGGTCTATGTTTTATCAAATAGTTTTATTGTTGAAATAGTTTATCTGGATATATACCTGTAAAACTTTTAAGCATGATAGTTTGACTGCACCAATTAAGTTAGTTGATATTCTCCTTCTAGCTATGGAAACAAGACTAGCTTAGTTTTTATGTTGTAAGAATGATAAACAAGTTTGGCCACGACAATTTTGATAATATTAAACAATCATTACTGTGGAAAAAAAACTGATAAATACTTCTTGGGTTGTATTTAGCAGGCAATGATACAGAATCACAATCAAGGATGAAAACACCTCTGACAAAGCTAACTTTATACAGTAACTTTTATATTATAACATGCAAACAATTATTGTTTGAAGACACTAATAATAATCTTGGGTGGCAGCTGCAAGGGGAGTCATCTTCAACTAGAGAGGAAATCGAGAAACTTTATATGCTTGGGGGATTGGGATCTCCACGAACAATGAAGCGGAGGCTGTAGCCCTCTTCAAAGGCCTCCTACTTCTTCAAGCACAAGGGGCTAGAGAGGCGATAGTGATGGGTGAACCGTGACTTGATGATTACTCTAAGAGCAATGCAGTGCAAGTCTCTTCCCCAGCAGTGAATCTTAGCCCACTTGGAGAAAAGAATTCTTCAAGAAGTGTGGGGCTTCAATAAGATTGAATTCTTCCATGTTTTAAGGCATTGGAACTCAATTGCAATCGATCGGCAAACTTGGGCCTCGGGTTCAGCTATTGTCATATAAATGGTGCTTTCAACTCTCCCCGTAGTGCAACTTTAGAAATGGTGAGGAGTTCCTTAGTCATTCCCTTGGTTGGTATTTCAATATTAAAACAATGTGTATTTAAGGCACAGTGGCATAGCATGTTAGTTTTTGTAGCTCAGAGGTACTTTTGCATTGGCGGTGCCCAGCATGCAGAAGTGACCGAGCAGATGTCTCTCTCGAGTGATTTATAAAGTTAGGGTTTTTTATTATTTAATGAGTAAAAGTGACTTTATAAAGTTTGGGTCACTTAAGTGATTTAAGTGAACTCAATGTGAGATTAAATCACGTCCGTTGATCTTGAGATGGAAAGATTTAATCTTGACCATTGAGTTCTAGGGTTAGGGTGGTTATTCATTAATGGTTTATAAAAGGAGCATTTTGAGAGAGATGGGGCACACATTCCAAGAGGAGACTTTTGGGAGAAGGGCTGAAAGGAAAGAAGAGGAGCAGTAGTAAGGGCACAAATCCCAAGAAGAAAAGGGGGCATGCATCCCAAGAAAGCTACAGCATTTAATAGACAATCCGTACAGAACATTTATAAGGGCCGTACTGCAGATTTGAGGGCTGTGCAGCAGTGTTTTAGTGCACAAAAATCGAGGCAGTGAGTGGCACGATTTTCTAGAAAGTGCATTTATTGCTGCAGACCATACTGTACATCCGTGTACCATACAGCAATCTGGCACTGTTTTCAAGGCACAGTTTGGAGTGAAACAGGCATACAAGAGACCATACAGCCATACTCTTTGCTGGCACAGAAATTGAGGTTCAGGCACATAAATAGAGATAAGTACAGTGCTGTAATTAATGCTGGTTGTACTGCTGTAAACTCGGAAATTTATTTCCTGTAAGCTCATTAATAAAAATATCTCTCTTGGACTGGTTTTCCCCTTCTGGGTTTTTCCAGGGGCTTTGCCCAAATATCTAGTGTCAAATGTGATGATATTTTGTCTGTTGTTCATTGTTATTTCCACTGCTAATTTTCAATTTTCCTAGTCAATGTATTTCTGCTCATAAAGTACAGTAGAATGCTGTTAAGTTTACTGCATTACTGTTGAAATTATTAGAGGTTCAAATCTGAGTTTGACTAAGTGTGTGAAGTAAGTCAAGGTAGATTTTTAACATGGTATCAGAGCTTGGGCTCTGAGGTTCAGTGGACAGGTTTTGGCACTTGGATAGCAGTGATTTGTAGGGGTTTTTGCTTGGAAGAAGGGAAAGAAAGGGTCTTTGTCAATTGGACAAGGATGACTTCCAGTCTCGGGTATGAGGATAGGTTGGAGGGTATCTCCAACAACCTGCAGCGGAAGGTAAGGATTGCAGCTGTTTTCAGGGAGAACAAGTTGTGGGCATTTGTGAATACCACAATGACAGTGTTTTCATTGGATCCCATTGCCCTAGACCTCCATGAGGTGAAGGAAGCAAGGTCGCAGCGGATGAGTGAGAGACCATCTAATTCCACATTTGGCTGAGAAGCTAATAACCAAGGAGATGTGGGATGCACTGACAAACTTGTATGAGAACAAGAACAAGAACAGGAAGAAGGCCCTTAGGGACAAGCTCCACAACACTAGGATGGCCAAGGGAGAGAGTGTGGCCTCCTATCTCACCCGGCTTAGATAGGTGAAGGATGAGTTGGCAGTTGTAGGGGAGATTATTTCAGACTCGGAGTCGGTGCGCATAGCCCTGAAGGGCTTCACCAAAGAGTGGGATGTTTTCGCGAAGTGTGTGGTTGGGAGAGAGAAGCTCCCGGATTAGAGCAGACTATGGGATGACTTTACTCAAGAGGAGATCCGGAATGGTTCTCCGAGTAGAGAACAGGAGAAGGCAAAGGGTGGTGCAAACGAGCAGAATATTGCTCTTGTGGGAAAGAACAAAGACAAGAAGAAGGACATGAGCAACGTGAAATGCTTTGCATGTCACAAGACTGGCCATTACGCCAGTCAATGTCCGAACAAGAAGAAGAAGAAGCAGGAGCCAAAAGTATCGACATCAGCTGAGGTTGTTTGAGTTCACTGAGAAACTAGAGAAGAAATTTTCTCTAATGACTGGTCCTTCAAGCAGTGGTAGTGCAGAGTTTGGGGACATTGGAGTGTGGTTTGTGGACAATGGTGCTTCTCCGCATATGATGGGAATGAGGTCGGTGTTCCTCAGTTTTTCAGAGATAGACTCGGACAACTATGTTGGTTGTGGGGCTAGCACTAGATTTGCAGTTAAAGGGGTTGGATGCGTGAAATTCCAATCTAGAGTCAGAAGGTCTTATGGAGTTGGCCGAGGTGTTATTTGTTCCAGAGTTGCCAGTAAATTTACTCTCAATGTCATCTTTGGAGTTTGATGGATGTGGAGTTGTGTTCTTCCATGGATTGGTGTTTCTATATCCAGAGGGAGCTACTCCAGACACAACAATATTGCTTGGTGTCCACTATGAGAGGTTGTACAAGTTGCTTAGATAGTCTGTGGTTGGAACGAGTGGGTGCTTGGATTCCGAGGCAATGTCATTACAAGAGACTAGGAGTTGTGAGGTTTCTTCCAATACAGTCAGAAAACCGAGCGGGTACGAGATGACATAGATGGATGCTCGAGAGAGTGAAGAGACTCCTAAGAGCATGTCTTCAGATTAGATATTAGTGGAGGTAGCAGCAGAGGCTTCCAGTGCAAAGGGAGTAGTTACAGCAGCAGATGGGATGATGGGGTTGGAGGCAGATCCAGGTGGTGGTTCCAGAAGTAACTCCATCGCTAAGGAGTGTTAGTTTTTGTACCTCGGAGGTACTTCTACATTGGCAGTGCCTAGCATGCGAAAGTGACCGAGCAAATGTCTCTCTCGAGTGATTTTATAAAGTAGTCTTTTATTATTTAATGAGTAAAAGTGACTTTATAAAGTTTGGGTCACTTAAGTGATTTAACTAAACTCAAATGTCTCTCTCGAGTGATTTTATAAAGTTAGGGTCTTTTATTATTTAATGAGTAAAAGTGACTTTATAAAGTTTGGGTCACTTAAGTGATTTAACTGAACTCAATGTGAGATTAAGTCATGACCATTGATCTTGAGATGGCAAGATTTAATCTTGGTCATTGAGATCTAGGGTTAGGGTAGTTATTCATTAATGAGTTATAAAAGGAGCATTTTGAGAGAGATGGGGCACGCATTCCAAGAAGAGACTTTTGGGAGAAGGGCTGAAAGGAAAGAAGAGGAGCTGCAGTAAGGGCACAAATCCCAAGAAGAAAAGGGGGCATACATCCCAAGAAAGCTACGGCAATTAATAGACAGTCTGTACAGCACATTTATGAGGGCCATACTGCAGATTTGAGGGCTGTGCAGCAGTGTTTTAGTGCACAGAAATCGAGACAGTGAATGGCACGATTTCCTAGAAGGTGCATTTATTGCTGCAGGGTCATACTGTACAATCCTATACCATACAGCAATCTGGCACTGTTTTCAAGGCACAGTTTGGAGTGAGACAGACCATACAAAAGACCATACAGCCATACTCTTTGCTGACACGGAAATCAAGGTTCAGGCACATAAATAGAGATAAGTACAGCATTGTAATTAATGCTGGTTCTACTGCTGTAAACTCAGAAATTTATTTCCTGTGAGCTCATTAATAAAATATCTCTCTTGGCCTTGTTTTCCCCTTGTGGGTTTTTCCAAGGGCTTTGCCCAAATATCTAGTGTCAAATGTGGTGATATTTTGTCTGTTGTTCATTGTTATTTCCGTTGCTAATTTTCAGTTTGCTTAGTCAATGTATTTCTGCTCATAAAGTACAGTAGAATGCTGTTAAGTTTACTGCGTTACTGTTGAAATTATTGGAGGTTGAAATCTGAGTTTGACTAAGTGTGTGAAGTAAGTCACAGTAGATTTTTAACATAGCATTACTATCCCCTCATTCACGCTAGTGTGAAGTATTATGAGGTGCACGAAGGTTTAGTCTAGAGAGAAATGTGGGTTATATTGCAGGGACAGGCATCCGCTGCAGACATTCTTGGGGTTATGGTGTCTCTCTGTTCCAGAGTTGGTTGCTACAGAGTTTCAACATCAAGCAGCTCTTGGTGAAAGAGGGAGTTCTCCTCCTTTGGCTCTGAGTTTACATCCCCGCCGCTCTGTTTGCTTCAGTTTCGGCCCAGTTCTTATGGCAACTCTGTGCAGGATGGCACACTGTCATTGTAGAAATGGGTGTTGCATCCTTTGTGAGCTAGGCAAATTCGAGAAAGGGATTAAGCAGTGTGTTAAGGAGGTGGGTGAAGCCTAATGCAATATTGTTAATGCCAAGATCCAGTGGGAAAGGTGGCAATCAAAATTTCAGCAAAAAACATAGCAAAATAATGCAGCTCAAGATAGTTGTGCCATTGATACAGCAAGACATGTGGTGGAATCGAGAGACTGGCAAAAGGAAGCCAAAGCATATACAGGAGTCCAGCGCAGCAAGAACTTGGTGGTTTCAATCCAACTTGACTCATTAAAGCAGCTCGTGGAGCGAATTGTGGCCCACCTTGGTATTCCTAACAGTGTGGTTAAATCTCCCTCTCTTTCAGATTCATTCGCATCAGCAAAGTCACCCCGGATTGAGGATCCTCTGCAAACTCCCTATCTGGAACAAGAAAAAGGCAGCACTTTTCAAGCAACAGATTCGAAGGAACAGAATTGCAAGGTCCCAGAAGCAAAAGAAGAAAAGAAGCACTGGTTAGCAAATGCCCATAAGCGGCCTTATATCTAGTATTTTCTTTCCTTGTTATCTTATGTTTTTTCATGGTCTGTTTGCTTCAGCAGTGTGTACGGCAGTATACCTGCCAAGACAGAATAGGGCTTATTAAGATAAAATGCCCTTCAGGGAAGAAATTCTTTCAATTTTGTCTTTTGGAGGCCTAGACTCAGTAATTTCGTCCTAGCTGCTTGGCTTTGCCACAGCCCTCCTTTTTAATATAAATCTTACCCGTTACTGTTATAAAAAAAAAGACACTGATAATAATCTGGTTCAATGGTTTTGCAGAATACCCACATCCATAATCCCCAAAGCCTAGGTATAGGTGAAGGCGAACATACCAGTTTTATGGCCACTTCCTCATTTGTCTGAATGTTTACTCCTGAGAATAACCAACACGTATGAAAACATCAATAACATATTTCTCAGGCATCAAAGAAAAAGCATGCACAAATGTTTATAATCCAAAACTAATCTCCAACAACAACAAAAAAACCCTTGTTATCACACAGTAATAGAAGCATACCATTTGACTCCCAATACATAAAGCAAGAATATGTATGCAAAAAATTCTAACCAGCAAAATGTCGACCAGGAATAGCCTGGGCTGTTAACAGCCACCATAAAAGCTTTTGGCCATGACTAAACACAAGTTAGCCAATACATTCACCATTGTCTAGACTCTAAGACTCATGTGCCATGACAGCACGAGCTACTGATGTTCTATTATTCGAATACAACTTGTTTCAATTTTTTCTGACTGAAATTTTAAGTTTTGATTGTCAACAAATGAGCTCGCTAAAAGAGGTCACCAATAAAATCCAAATCTAAATTATCACATCCTTATATTGCCGCCCGAAAACAAAAACAATTTAAAAAGGGTACAGTCTCCAGTGACCAGTTAATAAATGCATTTGCAAGTACAGGTGGTATTGGATAGTGAGATTGGGTACAAAATTTCAGGCAAATTTTTCATTGTAATAAAATTCCTCTAAAATACTTGCCAAAATCATGAACGCTCCATGATGTACCTTACCATGGTCCTCGGAAGCCTACATGTATGCAATAAGAATATTTTTGCATGAACATTTGGTTCTGACATATATTACCCTAATTGTAAAGACCAATAAAATCTATGGGTGATATTGACAGCTGAGATCCCCTGTATTCTATGGTTTCTCAGCCAAAAATCGGGCATCATGTAAATAACATATTGATGGCACGTTTTATCTCCCTTGTAAAACCTTATCATACTGTTTGCAAGGACAGATAGTATAGGATGAGATAGAGTAAAAAGTTTCAGGCAAGTTTTTCACTGCAGATGAATGAAGTCTCTAAAATGCATGCCAAACTCGTGAACAGTCGAAATTTCTCTAAAGTACATGCCAAACTCGTGAACAGCCCATGCTGTACCTTATCATATTCCCCGGAAGCTTACATGCATGCAACAAAAATAATTTTAACTGAACATTTGGCTGTGATGCATATTACCCTAATTATAAATATAAATAAAATCTCAGCGGGAGATATTGACAGCTGAGATTGCCATGTACTATAAAGATTCTCAACCAAAATTTGGCGCCACGTCAATGGTGCTGCTGATCTCCCTCATAAAACTTTGTAAGAGTCTGATTCTCAAACTAGAGTGTTCAATCTAAAAATAAATGATCACTTTTGAAGATAGATTAGCAGATCCTTTTCTTTTTTATAAAATCAGATTTATTGTGTATAAATTGACAATTTAAGGTTTTGTTTCTGCTAGGACTCAACTTTTTCTACATTATCACCTGCAGCTACCAGTCTGGCTCCATGCTTGTAGCGAATTGAACCGTGCACAAGATGGTGTTCCAAATTCTACCATGTATTCATTCACTGGGATAAATGCTAAATCCCCTAGAAGTGGATCCTAACAGATTTCCAGCAGCTTATTCAATATTTTCGTCTCTTTCTTCGTACGCAATCATTTGTTACTTGCATCAAATTTTCATTTATTGAAGTTTCAGGGAAAAAAAGGAAAGCAAAACCTGTGTTAGGCAGATATTGCAACATTCCAGCCCCTGTTAATGTGGATTTCACTAGTAATGAAGCTAAAGACATTTCAATAGCGATGCCCCAGGATTGGTCAATTTGATTCCAGAAATTTGCATTCATTTAAACGAGCCCTATTACATATATTTCTCAGCACCCATCTATACTGATAAATAAATTGCAAGAACGGCCCATGCATCAGATGGATTCAGCCAACCATCTCAATATATGAATCAATTGCAAGGGTTATTGATTTCTCATAGCTTCCGAGGCACCCACCAAGATATATCCATCCAACCATCTATAGTGATTAATATATTGTAAGGACTGATTTAACAGAGTAGCGAAGGCAGAGATAAACTTATCCAAGACACCTATATCTATTGATAAATCGCCCATGAATGATCGATTTATCGGAATTTTGGAGGCACTCACAAAGACAAAATTATCCATCCACTATCAATAGATTGCAGGGAATGAATAAACGATTTCAGAGGTACCCACCGAGATAGATTTCTCCAAATGAACCGCTGCCAATTTTGCGCCCCAGACTGTACTTATCTCCCACCA
>JZKD02S1899495.1:339590-352739 GCA_000966675.3 Picea glauca
CAATTTCTCTATAAATATAAATAGTATCTTGTGCAATTCTTAAATAAATATGTTAAAATAGATTCTTACCCAAAAATTGTTTTCACAAGTCTACATAAAATTGTTTTCATGAGTTTATATAAATTTTATTTTTATTTATACATAAAATTGGATTTTTTATAATAATTTATAAAATTTATTAATAAAATTTGGTTTATTAATTAAATTAACAAAATGAACATAAAATTGTTTTCATGAGTCTATATAAATTTTATTTTTATTTATATATAAAATTGGATTTTTTATAATAATTTAAAAAAATTATTAATAGATTTTGGTTTATTAATTAAATTAACAAAGTGGTGAATTAGTTATAAGGATTTATGTTATTTATATTAGTGAGATTGATGAAAGATTAAAACATCCACCAAACTCCTTATTTAATTCATTAATAAAGTTGTAAAAAGTTAACTACAAGATATTCATTTAATATTTATTTATTATATATATAGATAAGTTTGTTTAATTTAATATATCTCCTTCCTTTAATATTTATTTAATATATATAAGTTTGTTTAATTTAATATACCTTCTTCGTGAAAAAAAATTAATATATCATTTAAATTAAAAACAATTTAATAATAAAATTGATGTTTTAACCCCAAAAATATATATATAATGTAGTAATAAACTTAGACAAATGCCATTTCCATTCATTAAAATACAAATCTATATTGCCCAATGCAATCCCTTCTTTTTTTTAAACACTTACAATATATATGGTGAACACAACCTAAAGATGAGAGGCAAGACATGAGCCCCTGGTATATGTGGCATGTCATCCAGTGTTCAAGTATTGGAAGGCAATCATATTATGTATATGTGTCATGTCATCCAGTGTTCAAGTATTGGAAGGCAATAATATTGTGTATATGTGTCATGTCATCCAGTGTTCAAGTATTGGAAGGCAATAATATTGTTTTTCAAGGTATTGTTTTTTAATATCAATAGTGGAGTGCATGAACAAGACCACCACTTTGACGAAGTCTCTCAACAAAACCACCACTTTGACCAAGTCTCAACAACACCACTTTAACCAAATCTCCACAGCATGTTTAGATCCCCTAATGATGTGTATTGCTCTGAGTTGCCTTCCTTTTTCCACGCACAAAATCAATACTAAATTAAGGTTCTTTCACATTCAAATCAATACTAAATATTCTCTTTCTCAACGCTTCTATGAATCATATTTATCCTTGCAGGCCGCCATCTGTAGATTATGGAGTTCATATTTTATAATTTTGAATGACCCATGTGTTATGGGTCACGCTACCTGAAGGGTTGAAATAAGGATAGGGACATTGATTTAAAGGGTTGAATAGGGATAGCGACCACCATGGTTATCTAGAGGGTTGAGTAAGGATTGGGACTAGTAGGAAAGGGACGAATAAGATACGGATTATTAGGATATGGTTTAGAGTTAAATAAGGATAGGGGTGACTACGATTTTAATTTTTTTTTTTAATTTTGAAATTGGTCTTAGTATAGGGAAATTGGACTTAGTCAATGGATTTTGGTTTATTGATAATTTTGACTTCATTTTAATTTTTATTTGGAATTTTTGATAAAAAAAATTCAACATGAAGAAGATGAAGATGTATCATTTTTATTTTTATATTTAAGTAAGAAATATTTAAAATTTATCATCTTATATAAATTAATATTTGGTTTTTAATATTTATATCTACATGTTTGGTTAAGTAAAAAAAAAAATTCAAAATTGTGTTAGAAAATAATGATAAAATTGAAAGGATGTGATCTTGAAAATAGATTATTATTATTATTATTATAAATATAAATAATGACTCGTTCTAAATACATGATATCAAATTTAATTATAGAAATTATAATATTGAATTGTAAATTAGGTTATAACAATGAATAAATACAAATAATGACACAATTTAAATATATGATATCAAATTTAGTTATACAAATTATAATATTGAATTGTAAAATATTTATATTGGTAATATAAGTTAGTTTATTGTTTAAAGAATTAAATGGTTTGAGAACATTATTAGGGAGATGTGGCATTCTTTCCATGCTCAATATAAAGCTGACAAGTGACATTTAAAAAAATGTTAATAAGAAAAAAAAAATCAAGATTGATCATAAATAAAATATTTCAATGTCCACATTCAATAAAATAATATCAACTTTATATTAATTGAAAGTAAATAAATTCTATTTCAAAATTAAGTTCTTTTTACATCTCAATATGAGGGAGATATCTAATTCTTTTAGTGCTTAACATGGAGTTGAGACTTGACATTTAAAAAAAAAAAAAATCATTCTTGATTATAAATAAAATATTTGAATGTCCACCATAAATAATATATATATAAAGTAATTGAAAATAAAAAACTTCTTACAATTAAAACATTTCAATGATGTGTTGTTTAACATGAGAGAAATGTTTTCCTCCACATCTAACTAGAAGTTCTCTATATTTACTCTTCATGAACCAATTGTTGATTAAAGTTAGTAAAATAACATCAATGTCATTCTAGCTCATTCTAGCTGAAACAAATTATTACAACATAAAACAAAGTCAAATAAATATAATTCAAGTAGTTAAAAAATAACCATCCTCCCACTCAAGTTGAAATCATCTGAAATTGTGAGGTGATGCTCTTCCTTAAATGTTCATTGAATATCATAATCATCATAGAATTGTTGACAAAGCTTTGAACTTCTGCATTTAGTATCCCTATAAATAATAATAAAATAATTCAGCTGCATCTCCCAATAATGTTGACGCTGGATACGGAACTTGTTTAATGGCAATATTTTTCACTTTTACTCGTGTGAAAAAAGAAATGTTCACAGCGTAAGAAAAATACGTGTGGATCGAAAATGGATCTTTGATTTCGCCATCTACACGTGCTAAACGAAAAGTAACTAAAAGTGGGAAGAGGGACAAAAAGTTTAGTTGTTGTTCGACTTAAAATATTGAAAAAAATAGTAAGAGTCACATCGTAGCAACGTCATTGTATTTTTTTAAGCCGAAGAATGAGCAAAAAGGCGGGAACCTGTAAACGCAAGAAGTTGACAGATTCTTTATCGGTGAGTCATTAAATGACACCCAATTTTAGTTGATATAGTGTAAGTATTTTAGTAAATTAAAGCAGTTATGAGGGAGAAGTTATACTATTATATTACTATAGTATTAATATATTTATATTTAAATAAGTTGTTTATATTATTGTTAGTTGGGTGTAATTTGAGTGGTTATGAGGGTAAGTTGTTATCATTTTCATTAAAGTTTAAATTTCACTTTGTGACATGTTTGTTTTTAGTGTGTTGATTTCAGATTTAATAAAGATATCAATGTCAATGAACTAACAGAGCAAATATTACTATTTGCATAAGATAATTTTTGTTGTTCCTTGAGATGTTCCTGGCTAAAGAACTATGGCAAGGCACCTTCTAGAAGCGTTTGAGCTTCCCCGCTTTAGGCTATTCTGAAATAATCCTATAGTTGGAGAGGTATCCATCAATATAAAGATTTTATGTCAAGGCTTTACACATCTAAATGATTTGATTTTTAAAAGAGGGTGAGAACGAACTGCTAGAAAATGGGGTGGTAGGTGCAGGAGGGGTTATCCTAGATCCTAGAGGAACAATAATATTTTTGTTTGCTTGGGATCCCAATATATCAACAAATAATCAAGTTGAAGCCTATGCACTATTGTAAGGCTTGAAGATTGTCATCAACTTTGGTATTCAAAAGCTAAATGTGGTAGGGGACTCGAAAAATGTAATAAGGCATATGGTCTTGAATACTACCCCGGGTGATACTCTTTTGGCTTCAATATTAGAATGAGCAAAGCAAGAATCCAATAATCTTTCATGGGTTAAGCTCTTCCATGTTCTATGGGGGAATAATTATCTAGCAAATGACTATGCAACTCAAGCCACTTCTTTAAAAGTAGGGGACATTGTTCTTAATGGTAAGTTAGGTAATCAATCTATCCCTTAATATTTCATGGAGGACATGGCAAGTTTCAGACATTAAGAAGGCACTTCGCAAATCGTAAGGTAAGTCTGCCATATGACAGTGTATGTAAGGTGAAGAGACCCCTCCCCTCTCCTCACACACCTCAACACTAAGCTCCACAAAATATTGAATTTGAGGGAAGTATTCCTTCTTGGCACTATGGGATAATGGCTATGAGATTTTACCTTCTAGTGTGGAGGTTCTGGCTTGTAGGTCTAAGCTCTACATTGGTGAGTTTAGGTTATTTGATTTGGCTAGCGTGCATGGTTTTGGTTTTCTTATGGAACACAAGTAAGCTGACACCATTACCTTCAACTCTCTTTGAAAGGAGTATTGCATTGGGGATTGTTTCTAGTTTCCATTCGAGGGATTTTAAATTAGTTCTGTTATCTCAAACAAGGCGGGTCTATTTTATCCTTGCATGATTTTGAACTCTATCAACGTTCTTCGATTCTTCTGGGTGATTGCATCTTTGATTTTGGCCTCGACTAAGACTATGTAGAGACCTTTTGGGTAAGGGAGGCATTGCATGTTTATTCTTTTGAGTGGTATGTTCATATATAGTGCCCTTCGAGATTTATTAGTTCAACTTCGAGCTTCCTATGGTATCCTTTGTTGTGCTCAGAAAGTGCATTCCTCTATGGTGTTTGTCTAGACCACTTGGAGTATAGTCAGCAGTTGTTATGGGCTTCGGGGACCTCAATAGAGAAACAAAGGCTAGTTACTATAGGTAACATTGGAAATTTCAATCTGCAATTGACTTTGGATTGTTCCAATATAAAGATGGACTACAAGGAGCTACAGGGTATTTGCCGAGAACTAAGAGGTCACAAGGATATCATTCAAGGTAACTGAAGCTCAATCTAACATCCATAACTAAAATTCAATAGCAATATCAACATGTTACTTCTCAAATTGCTACAATTATGGGTACTTTAGTTCAATTGAAGCATCAAATTTCAATTATGGAAGCTGAATATAACATGCTTTGAAACATCATCATCAACTTGACTAGAGAATCCAACCAAGTGTGGTCTATTAATTCAAACTCTGGAGTACCAAGGGAAGATGAAATAGTTTGCCAGCTTCCAGAAAATGTGAAAATTGTCAAACTGGACTCGAACTCAACTAAAGCAGCTCTTCAAGAAGCAACCAGTTGTCGTGTCTTTTGTTAAGTTTGTATGTTTTTCAAAGTAATATAGGTGAAGTGGCGGTCTGTGCTAAATTTTATCAAAGGTCTAAACCTGTGAAGTGTGTTTGGGATGAGGCGCGGTGTAGACTGGATTGCATTCTCCAATTGGTTGTAATAGGCGTGGAAGATGGCATTGGAATGCCACTGCTTGTTCATGTCGCTGGAGTACCACAGTGTACAGAACTTCGCGGCCAGCGGTTCGAAGGGCTCAATCTCCGGAAAAGTGGCACCTTCTGGTAGCTCCCAGGCGATGAAAGTGATTTGTATGAGAAACCAACTAAATTAGAACTCGTACCCTTGGTATTGCGCTTCTCTGCAATCAAGCTCTAGCTGGTTTACAAGGTATTGCACCCAGTTCATCTATAGTCCCTCGGCACACTTCCCTGCGAGGTCAACTACGAATCTACTCACTTGTGTTGGTTTGTTCTTGCGAACTAGCTTGCCCGCGATTAGCTGACAGGCAAGGCGCACTGCGCCACTCTGGATAAAGGCTACCTTATATCCTCGCGTGCCTTTCTCGACATCGCCATAAGTTTCTTTTATCCTCTGCGCTAGTGCTCGGTCTAAGGTCTTTCCAGGGTAAAACTCTTGTGGGTCAGGGCCTTGCATACTAAGTCCTATGATCTGATTGATCAAGGTTGGATCCACAGTGATGCGACGATCCAACCATAAGTATCCTCTGTGGTAGCAGGACATCAACAACTTGACGCTTGCGTTGATCTCCTGGTGTCTACCGAAGTGCGGGATCTTCATTACATTAAGCAGTGTGGACTGCGCGAGGTTCTGGGTCCATGACTGTGGGACAATCTTAGAATTATTGCCTTTGGTCCTGGTTAAGTACTTATGTGGGGCTAACATGTTGTAAACTTCACGATCTCCAAGGTTAAAATCACTAAATTTCAATGCTGCGAGCTTATCCTGGTCAACACGAATTGTGCACACCCCTTTTGGAAGGTACGCGGTGATCAAAGTGTACTCGAAGTCTCGAGGTACACTGTCACAGTTGATGGCACCGCTTAGAGGTGGTAAGTAAGTAGGTAGAATGTGTGGGATAAGCTTGGCATTTGCGATGTCATCCCTATGCTTGGTTTGTTTCTCATCGGTCAGTCGGGATGGACCGACACGAACAGTGGAAAGGGAGGCCCGGAGTCCTCTCGTTGACAATGCTTGGACTCCTATAGATAATCCTCACTCTGACATGACTCTCTCAGTCATTAAGTCAATCAAAACTTCTTCAACTACTTTCTCAACAACACTGAGCTCGTCTGACATACAAGCTCGGGTCAACTAGCTCGGGTGTGAAATGAATTCAAAGACTACAGTGAACGGTATGAGAACAAGGCAATGATCACAGGGTGAAGTAATCTCAGGCATCAGGCTCAAATTCTCGCTTAGCAAAAAGTATTCTTGGTGCATGGCGCGACGGACTAAGCAGGGAAACTTAGCAACGATCTGCTTGCAACGGGTATGAAGCTGCATTAACTTATGTTCTGTCTGTTATGGCATGGTCTAATGGTCTAGTGGCGAGCCATAAATGTTTTTCGACTCGTTCGGAGTTGTAGTCAAACAGTTATATTGGCTTCCAACGACTATATTACTTCGCCTCAGTGAAGTGGCATATGTCGTTGTTCTGATATCCCGACGAAGCTCCAATTCTGCAAAGTGTCTTGCTGCGAGGTACCCTCTGGGATCTTCTGTAATTTTTCAATCTTAGCCTTCTTCTTACTTATCTTTCTAGCCTTCTTTCCAATGAGCTTCGTCTCGGTGATTCTCTTCCCATTTTGATTCTTATTTTCCTTGGACATAGTCACTTCATGCCGGTGAGATTCTCTCCTAGAGTTTAGGTATATCACTTCTTCTTTGTTTGGGGTAGAAATTTTAGCCTTTTGTGTAGCTTTGGCCTCGACATCTGGGCTTCTAGTGTCAGATGGATTCGAGCGGTTCTCCTGTTCTTCTATCAACTGTGTGATTCTTTTAGTCATGAAATCTTTTAACTCTTGTCTCTGTTGTTCTAAAACCTCTTCTTCTTCCTTCTTTCTCGCTTGATCTCTTTCAATCCAAGGTTTTTTGAATAACACAGTAAACGGGGCATTGTCCTCAATGAATTTGATAATCTCAAAATCTTCTTCTGTCTAAGTTCCATTGACTATCATAGGTATCTGAGAGAGTTTTCCACATAACATGATCAGTTTTCCTCTTAATAGTCCTATTCCTCCCAATGAAGGAATCATGGTAGGCTTCCCTATAGCTTCCCAAGTTCTTTCCGGCATAATGTTCACTTGTGTTTCTTCATCAAGAATACAGTCGATGTCGAAGTCCCCTATTCTTGCTTCGACTTGCTCCTTTTCTTTGAAGATCTCTGGTAATCGAACATCTTTATGTTCCTTCGAGGTTTCTTTCATCTGTATTAATACTTTCTCTTATTCTTGTTGGGTTTCTGCCTTTTCTGAATCTGCCTTATGGTCTTCTTGATTCTGATTTATCCTTTCAAGCTTAGCGATCATTCTAGGGCAATCTAATACCTCATGGTCCATAGATTTGCAACAGAGACAATTAGGTCTTCTACCAGGGCATTCCTTAGCTAGATGGCCTGATTTTCTACAACTGTAACATAGGATTAATCCTCGCTTTCTTTTAAATGATCCCCAACCTCTTCTATACTGCGCACTAGAATCGTGATAGCTAACTTGCAAAAAATTCTTTCTAGGATCATGCATCCATTTGTTAGTCTAGACATTCTTTCTATGCATAGGTATAACATATCTGTCATTATACTTATCAGATCTATTCATATCAAACTTTTTTTCATCTATTAATGCCCTAGTTTTTAAGCTAGGATAGAATCTATCAAACATACCTAGATCCATGCTCTAGAAACAAAAAAATTCACTTATCTTACTTCTACAGGGCACAAAGCTTCCAGATCTAAGAACTTTTAACTATTATTACCTTTATTAAAGCACATAGCTTACAAATCTTACCTCTTTTCTATAGATCTGACCTCTTTCTTTCAGAAATTTCCATTTTTACTTTTCTTAGAGCACAAAGCGTTCAGATCTCGCTTCTTTTCTTCAGATCTGATCTTCCTTTCTTCAGATTTGACCTTATTTCTGTCACAAAGCTTCACAGGTCGAGTAAAAAGTTGCACACTAGGGCAACAAATCTACGCACAGAGTTTTCTTTTGCACAAAGTTTCTTCTTCCTCAGTTGCCAGTAATCACAGTTTCAAGTCCCGGCAACGGAACCATTTGTTGGCACAGGGGCAGACCTAGGGTTGAACGCTCAAGAGCGCACCAACAAAGCCCTAACTACTGGCCCTTTCGACAACACCTACGAAGCAGATGAAGTCTCACCCGAGGTAGAGGCAGGGGTGGTTGTAAGACTCAGGTGTCTACAACCTTAGCTGGGACACAGATCTGTGATTATATCATTTACAAAGCACTTAACATCAATCATTCATCAATATTCAACCCTTATTATACTTCACAGATGGCACAAAGCATCACGGTGTCCACTTAGATCTATGGTATTTCAACACTTAACCATAGTAATCCAGATTAGATCCAGTAGATTAGCACTAAGCATTCTCATACACATTAGATCTAACAATCATATATATCTAAGAAGCACAAGGCATAATTGGATATATCAAAGCACATAGCATAAGCAAAGATAAACACATTGAATCAAAGCACATACCATAACACACAGATTTACGTGGTTCACCCCCACCCTGGGGCTACGTCCACAAGATCTTCTTCTTTATTATCATCTTCAATTTGTTACAAGCACAAAGCCTCCAAAACCCTTCTTCGCATAGGACAAAATATCTGCACAGCTCGCTAGATCATTCTTCCTTGCATTACAACACTTAGCTTTCTATAGCAAACTCACAGTAACTTGCACTTAGCCTTGCAAGCCTTACACAGTTCGCACATAGCACTTATTCAACATCACATAGATGCACTACCAATTTCACTAGGCAATCACATCTACTCTTTCTTACATTGCCTATCATTCTATTTATACATTACAAAAGTGGGCCTAAACATGGGTAAACCCACAGGCCGACATCCCTTTCTCGTTACAATAACCCAAAACCCTAAAAGGGGCCCAAAAGTGGATCGAGATCTTGTGATCTCTGCTTTGCCTAGTGCTCCATCTTTGACAGGCTGTCGAAGTCCAAAAACGGTCAAATATGACCAAGTGTTCCTCAAAACTTGGTCAATGGCCAACAATATTCTAACTTATGAACAGAGAAAAAATGCATATTTGCATTTCATGAATCTAGCTAATGAAGCTTTAATTTCATGTCCACAATAGCTTGAGATTCACCCTAGTTATTGGTAGTTGGTGGCAGTTGCAAAGGTTGCTCTATTTCACATGAAGCATGGGAGCCTTCTGAAGGGATTAATTCATTCAAACCTTGGATTGTTTCTCGAGATCCTTGCTTTTCTCTTCCCATGAGGTGTATTTTCTTTGTATTCCAATTGACTTTTCTTAGCACGATTGTCATCTCCTTGTCACGTCGTTCCTTCCGCTCCTACATGGTTTGCTTGAACTGGATGTGAGATTCCCTAATTCCTACAATTTCAAGTTGGTAAAGCTCCATTTTGCCTTTGAGGGCCTCCAATTCATAGTTGTTACAGTCGCATACGGGTTGGCTTATGCGCCACATACTAAACCAACAGGGAGGGTGAATATTGTTGTGGGTTTGTCGCGAATGCCAAAGAGGGAGAGATGAGGGCCAGTTGATAATCAAATTAATGACTTCCATCCGCTAGATATCAACCAAATATAACTCCATGAGAATGTCACCTTCAATACCTTGCAAAATCCATCGGTGATACCTGCAATGATGGGAAGATATGTTGATATCGATCCATAAGGACAATCAAACAAACTTGAGGGAGTGAATTCCCCATGATGACGTCAGATGGAATACAAATCCCACATGTGAAGAGTAGTCGGGGAGGGAGTTCTTTAAATGATGCCATGCAAATATGTAATGTCAACTATCAGGTGCTATGCGGTGCGCGTGAGGATGATGCAAGGCATATGCTTGGCGAGGGAGTTGCTTCGGCATGGCTGAGTGAATTTGCAATGTTGGAGTGGAGGGTCACATCACTCCCCTCGTCAATTTTTTGAGAATTAAATTTGCCTTAGTAATCAATCCTATCACTAAGATTTCTACTTAATACAATTTTCATTCCACCTTTATCTGCTTTGCTAAGGCGGGATGTTATTTTATTTTCCTCTTTACCCATATTATTAAGGCAAAAAGTGCACAGTGGTTGCCTCATTGTTCTTTAGAACCCCTTGATTCAATGACTTGGATTTCTTAGTGAGTTGATTTGCCTTCTGGTTTTAATGTCAAAGAATGTGGAAGTATTCCACTAAGCAGAATTTGTGTTCCTCAAACTTAATTCTTTGATAAAATGTGTTGCAAATGTTCTACCCAAGTTTTACTAAAGTTGAGGATGCCATCTAGATGTACGACCACAAAAGAATCAGTGAATGACCATAGGATATCGTCCATCATTCTCATGAAAGTTGTTGGAGAATTAGTCAAGCCAAAAGGCATGACCAACCACTCAAAGAGGCCTCCTTTGGAATTGAAGTCAGACTTCCATACATCGGTTTGCTTGATTGGTACCTAGTGGTAGTCTGACTTCAGATCAATCTTACTAAAGTACTTGGCACCCTTGAGTTGGTTAGGAAGGTCATCAATACGGGGAATGGGATATCAATTACATACCACGATTTTGTTTAGAGCTCTGTAATCAATGCATACTTGCCATGTCCCATCTTTCTTTCATACCAATAAAATCAGGCTTCTGCAAGGTGAGGAGCTTGGTCAAATGTGCCCTTTTTGGATTAACTCTTGAAACTAGCACTTGATTTCTTCATTTTCCATGGGAGATGTTAGCAATAATTCTTGTCATGGGTTCGAGAAGTATTTGGGTCCGCTAGTCGCACAAAGTGCTCAAGCGCAGCTCAGAATAATTCTTGTTTTTCCAAGTAGCAGATCAAGCGAGCGGGCGAAGTTTTTGCTATTGGCAACCGAGATCCATCCACGAAGCAGATAAACGATTATCGGGATCTCGGAGTTGCCAATTTACCAGACTTTTAGCAGCAAGGAAGTCCCTTCTGTTTGGAGGCTAAATATGGGTCGTTCGATCCAGGGGCACGTGTCGCAATTGCTGGCCATCTCGGCGTTTCGCCTGTCGCGAACTCAACACGCAAAGAGCAGCTTCGTTATTTCGCGAGACGCGAAGTGCCAAGAGCATTCGGGAACTCGAGCCCGCAGAAGTGCCAAGAGGATCAGAGTCGTCCTTCAACAGAGACACGTGGCGAGAGATCCCGCAGAGTCGAGGATCGGGGAATTGAAAGTCCCGCGCACATGGCAACAGGAATCGCGATATCATGACACGCGATTTCTCGACGGGGCTGAGGATTATAGTGAAGTACAGGTGGCAGGCTATCGCGAGTCCGGAGGACGCGTGCTCGTTGACATCGCGAACGCCGAAACTCCGATGGGGGGGGGTTTTGGCTACGGTCACGAGGGGAAAGGTCATATGGATCATGTTTTAGCCGTTAAGGGCTAGCTCCTAGGAGAGGGAGCTCATCGCATATCGGAATATCGGAGCTCCCGGATGCAAGGAGTTCGTGTATATCGAACTCGCGAATCCCGAATCCCCGAAATCCCGAAACACTCATCACATACCTCCTTGCCGCCACCTCCTATTCCCGTGTCACACCAACTCATATTTTCTTCCCAGCCCCTGTGTCTCATATGCCTGGCTCGTCCACTTACCCAAATCGCTTTCCTTTTTCCCATCCGTCCACATGGCCTCTCCTCATTCCATATCTGCATCGAGTGTGTCCAGCTATCCCTGCCTCGTCACCGTCCGTTCGCCACTTCTTGTCAAGTCTCCCAGTTATCACGAAGGCCTCCACGTCCTGTTGATGCAGAGTCGACCGGGGTCTTTCCCAATCTCAGTGAAGTAGTTATTGCGGCAATTGATGGTGGTTGAACATTGTTTCCTCCATAAATGGAAAGTCCAGAATTGACTGTAAGCTTGTCAATTCTTCCACAGGTCCTTTGGAGCGCGATTGCGTTTGATTGAAGTTCACGACTGTCCAGAGACTGTATGCACAAGAAATATGCAGACGTAATGTCTTCAATGAGATGTCTCCGGTTGACTGCTGGGGTTTTGTTTCAAGTATATGTAGGCATTTTTGCCACTTTTGTAAGCATCAATGGTTGAGCAGAGCTCACGGGTTGTAAAGTTTTAATGAAGCATTGTTGTTCTGGATATATATGAACTTTGGAGACTTCTTGCCTTATGGATGCCAGTTTCTTTCACGTCTTCGTTTTAACTGTGTTAGAGCAGCTCGAAATTGGATGATCCAGTCGAGCTGTAGCTATTATAGGATGATGTTGTAATTGATCGCTGTAATAGTTACGGAGCCTCTAGTCAGTTCCTGTGATTTCTTTGACGCTGAATGACTTGGAATTGGAGGATCCAGTCAAGTCCTTATTCAATTTCTCGAAACCCTGAAACCAAGAGGATCCTGCTTTCGGAGTTTTTCCCCTACAAACCGCTGCAAGCCTGTTGCCCAGAGCTGTTTGTTCATCTTTTCCTAAGTCTTCCACCTGCTCATCTTTAAATCAACCCACTGGCTGAAGTTAGGATTCCAAACCTCCTCTGTTCTTTACATACCAGACTCAGTCCCTGAGTTAGAATGATACCTCCTCGAGCCATTATCTCCATTTGATCACCCCTTATAAATAACTCGTGACATTAAACTGATGGGTGTCGGGCTCTGCTCCTGCAAGCAATCCAGGAGTGACTTCCGACGCTAACATTTCTGGCGCCGTTGCCGGGGACAGAATTGAAGATTTTCCCTG
>JZKD02S1899495.1:355418-413785 GCA_000966675.3 Picea glauca
CAATCATATCCCAAGGGGACTGGTTCCTTTGGAAAGGCTCTTTGATACAAATGATGTATCATTAAAGGGAGAAATCTCGAAGGATGACACTGGTACTATTCAGTGCAACATTGGGACCGAGGATGAGCCCAAGCTTATCAAATTGTCAAGAAGTCTGACAGAGGAGCAGAGGTCCGAATACAGTGGACTTTTGAAAAAATTTGCTGATGTGTTTGCCTGGACCTACGAAGACCTCAAAACCTACGACACCTCAGTCATCGAGCATAAAATTCCATTAAAAGAGGAGGCAAAGCCATTCAGGCAGAAGCTAAGACAGATCAACCCCATGTTGTTGCCTATCATGGAGAGAGAAGTGAAGAAGTTGCTTCAAGCTCAGATCATTGTACCCCTGAGATATTCATAGTGGGTGGCTAACTTGGTGCCAGTAAGGAAGAAGAATGGAGAGATCCGACTCTGTGCAGACTTCAGAAATTTGAACCGGAGGTCACGGAAGGATAACTACCCCTTGCCAAAGATGGAACACATACTACAGAGGGTAACAGAAGCTTCCAGGATGTCCATGATTGATGGTTTCTCTGGCTACAATCAGGTCTCTGTTATGCCTGAGGACAGGGAGAAGACAACATTCACCACTCCATGGGGCACATTCATGTATGCCAAGATGCCATTTGGACTTATGAATGCAGGGGCGACATTCCAGCGCGCCATGGACATAGCTTTCATTGGGGAAAAGGATAAGTTTGTGGTCGTTTATCTAGATGACATCACAGTATTCTCAAAATCTGATGAGGAACACCGTCGCCATCTCAAGAAGGTTTTCTTGAAATGCAGAAAGTTTGGCATTTCATTAAACCCCAGAAAAATCTCTATTTGCCATGAAGGAAGGAAAGTTATTAGGCCACATAGTATCAGCAGAGGGAGTAAGGATTGATCCCAATAGAGTTGAGGCGATACAAGCCTTATCAATCCCGAGGTCTAGGAAGGAGGTTCAATCTTTCCTCGGTAAAATTAATTTCCTAAGGAGGTTTGTGCCTAACTTTGCTGAGGAGGTAAAGCTTATAACAGCCATGTTAAAGAAAGAAAATGAAGTAAGGTGGACCCCTCCATCGCGACATTCCTTTGAACAAATCAAGAAGGCCCTGACTGAAGCTCCTGTGCTTGTCAGTCCTGACTACTCAAAGGATTTCCTTATTTTCTCCTTTGCCTCGCCTGACACAGTAGTTGTTGTTCTATTACAGACAAATAACAATGGGTTAGAACAACCTATTGCTTACTTTAGCCGAGCATTGAGGGATGCCGAAGTCAGGTACGACACTATGGAGAAGCAAGCTTATGCTTTAGTGAAATCTCTCAAAGCCTTCAGAACCTACATCCTGTAGTAAAAAATCATCGCCTACGTCCCCTCGGCTACTGTTAAAGATATTCTTATTCAGCCTGACATAGACGGGAGAAGGAGAAAATGGATAGCCAAAATCCTAGAGTTCGACCTGGAAATAAAGCCCACCAAATTGATCAAAGGGCAAGGTTTAGCCAAGCTGCTGGCTGAAGCAAATTGCCAAGCTTTGGGGATAAGTTTCATCAACGGATGCTCAGATATTCGGCAGGATCGGCTATCTGACATAGATCATCAAAGGGAACCCCCATTGGCTCAATGTCCTTAGTATAAGGATGTCATATACTTTTTGCAGGAGCTGTGACCTTCAGACAGCCTGCAAAGAAGCAAAGCAAGAGCTCTGAAGCTCAAAGCAGTCAAATATTGCCTGATCGATCAAATATTATATTGGAAAGACCCCCTAGGGGTGCTTCTAAAATGTATAAGTCCACCAGAGGCCGAGAAGGTCCTAGCTGAATTTCACAGCGGCCTGTGTAGAGGGCACCATTTCTGGAGAGCCACCGCCCACAAAATCCTCAGGGCTGGATACTACTGGCCTACCATGTTCACTGATGTCTGCAAAAGGGTCAGAGCCTGCGTCAATTGTCAAAAATTTGAAGGAAAGCAGCAGCTCAGGTCTTTGCTGTTAAAACCAGTGGTGGTTTCAGGGCCTTTTCAGCAGTGGGGCCTAGATTTCATTGGGAAAATTCACCCTCCCTCAAGTGGGTAGCACAGGTGGATCTTGACTGCTACATATTTCTTTACCAAGTGGATTGAAGCTATTCCCACCAGGAGTGCTTCTCACAAGGTAATCATCAGATTCTTGGAGGACCTCATCACAAGGTTCGACTGTCCAACTAAGATTGTCACCGATAATGCAGCCTCTTTCGGGTCTGAGCCATTAGCCAGGTTTTGTGAGCAGTTTGGGATTAAGCTAGCTCACTCCACCCCATACTATCCACAGGGAAATGGTTTAGCAGAGTCCTCCAACAAAAGTCTAATAAGAATCATCAAAAGGTTGTTGGAAGACAACCAAAGGGCTTGGAACTCGAAGCTGAAATTCGCCCTATGGGTTGATCGAGTGACTACAAAGAGAGCTATAGGTCTCTCCCCTTTCCAGTTAGTCTACGGAGCCGAAGCCGTCTTCCCTTCTCAACTAGCCATCCCCGTAGCGAAATTCCTCCAGGACCATCAGGAGGAACCTGATGACATGATCAGAAGGATTCATCAGCTAGTAGAAGTCTAGCAAGTTAGGGAGCAGACATTGGATAGGATTCAGGACCATCAGCAGAAGGTCAAGTAGGTTTTTGATAGGAAGGCCAAAAAGGAGCGTTTCCAGGTAGGAGACCTGGTACTGAAATGGGATGCTCCTAAACAAGATAAGGGCAAGCACAACAAATTTGAAGCCATGTGGATTGGGACTTTCAGAATCTTCGAGGCTTTCTCAAACAACACATACAAGTTGCAAGATTTGGAAGGTGAAGAAGTTTTCAGCAGCCCAGTGAATGGGCATTTCCTGAAAAAATGTTTTGCTTGAGTCTCAGATGACTCTTTAGGTTTGTAAATATTGTCCTTTTGTTTCCATGTTCGTTTTCATTTTTATTTTTGCGGCCTAATAACGACCCCATAGCCCAACAGAAAGGCGACTGGAACTGCAGGAGGAGTTCTTAGAGCATCGCAGGGACGACTCTATCCCCCATGGAGCCTGACGTTAGCAATAATTCTTGTCATGGGTTCGAGAAGTATTCGGGTCCGCTAGTCACACAAAGTGCTCAAGCGCAGCTCGGAAGAATTCTTGTTTTTCCAAGTAGCAGATCAAGCGAGCGGGCAAAGTTTTTACTATTGGCAGTCGAGATCCGTCCACGAAGCAGATCAACGGTTATCGGGATCTCGGAGTTGCCAATTTACCAGACGTTTAGCAGCAAGGAAGTCCCTTCTGTTTGAAGGCTAAATATAGGTCGTTCGATCCAGGGGCGCATGTCGCAAGGGCTGGCCATCTTGGTGTTTCGCCCGTCGCGAACTCAACACGCAAAGAGCAGCTCCGTTATTTCGCGAGACGCGAAGTGCCGAGAGCATATGGGAACTCGGGCCCAAAGAAGTGTCGAGAGGATCAGAGTCGTCCTTCAGCAGAGACACGTGGCGAGAGATCCCGCAGAGTCGAGGATCGGGGAATTGAAAGTCCCGCACACATGGCAATAGGAATCGCGATATCACGACACGCGATTTCCCGACGGGGCTGAGGATTATAGTGAAGTACAGGTGGCAGGCTATCACGAGTCCAGAGGACACGTGCTCGTTGACATCCCGAACGCCGAAACTCCAATGGGGGGGGTTTTCGCTACGGTCACGAGGGGAAAGGTCATATGGATCATGTTTTAGCCGTTAAGGGATAGCTCCTAGGAGAGGGATCTCATCGCATATCGGAATATCGGAGCTCCCGGATGCAAGGAGTTCGTGTATATCGAACTCGCGAATCCCGAATCCCCGAAATCCCGAAACACTCATCACATACCTCCTTGCTGCCACGTCCTATTCCCGTGTCATGCCAACTCATATTTTCTTCCCGGCCCCTGTGTCTCATATGCCTGGCTCGTCCACTTACCCAAATCGCTTTCCTTTTTCCCATCTGTCCACATGGCCTCTCCTCATTCCATATCTGCATCGAGTGTGTCCAGCTATCCCTGCCTCGTCACCGTCCGTTCGCCACTTCTTGTCAAGTCTCCCAGTTATCACGAAGGCCTCCACGTCCTGTTGATGCAGAGTCGACCAGGGTCTTTCCCAATCTCAGTGAAGTAGTTATTGCGGCAGTTGATGGTGGTTGAACATCGTTTCCTCCATAAATGGAAAGTCTGGAATTGACTGTAAGCTTGCCAATTCTTTCACAGGTCCTTTGGAGCGCGATTGCGTTTGATTGAAGTTCACGACTGTCCAGAGACTGTATGCACAGGAAATATGCAGACGTAATGTTTTCAATGCGATGTCTCGAGTTGACTGTTGGGGTTTTGTTTCAAGTATATGTAGGCATTTTTGCCACTTTTGTAAGCATCGATGGTTGAGCAGAGCTCCCGGTTTGTAAAGTTTTAATGAAGCATTATTGTTCTGGATATATATGAACTTTGGAGACTTCTTGCCTTATGAATGCCAGTTTCTTTCACGTCTTCATTTTAACTGTGTTAGAGCAGCTCGGAATTGGATGATCCAGTTGAGCTGTAGCTATTATAGGATGATGTTGTAATTGATCGCTGTAATAGTTACGGAGCCTCTAGTCAGTTCCTGTGATTTCTTTGACGCTGAATGACTTGGAATTGGAGGATCCAGTCTAGTCCTTATTCAGTTTCTCGAAACCCTGAAACCAGGAGGATCCTGCTTTCAGAGTTTTTCCCCTACAAACCACTGCAAGCCTGTTGCCCAGAGTTGTTTGTTCATCTTTTCCTAAGTCTTCCACCTGCTTATCTTTAAATCAACCCACTGGCCGAATTTAGGATTCCAGACCTCCTCTGTTCTTTACATACCAGACTCAGTCCCTGAGTTAGAATGATACCTCCTCGAGCCATTATCTCCATTTGATCACCCCTTATAAACAACTCGTGACATTAAACTGATGGGTGTCGGGCTCTGCTCCTGCAAGCAATCCAAGAGTGACTTTCGACGCTAACAGGAGAATGCATTTATACTAGGTTGTTAGGTAAAGGCACATTGGGTATCAAATCAAATGAATGCTTGACCTAGCAGCGTAGAGGTACTTCAGTAGGCAAGGTGAATATATCTATGTATACTTCCACTACTTTGTCCACTTTCTTTTGATGTACAGTGAGACCCTGTAGAAGGGTTGTTAATGTTGTGGTGATCTTCCATTCCCCTTTAGAGTGAACCATGAAGAGGACAAATTTCCTATTTTACGACATTACCTTCCTACATTGCTTAGTTGTGATCAAAGAGGTTGTGGTAGTTGGAACGACCTTGGGTATCCTGTAGAGTTGTCATCCCAAAGTAATAATGACACTATGAGATCTAGACTCATAGAGAAAATGACATTTCCACATATATGGTTGTCCTAAAATAACATCACAAACTTCGAGTGGGGAAACTTCACACATTACCTCATCTTTGAAAGGATCGATGCCATAATACAAGCGACATTGTTGGTTGACACGAAGGTCTCATCTCTAGCTCAACCAACTAATGGTACATGGTTCAGCATGTGGCATTGTCAACAACTTCAATTTCTTGATTACCTTAGCCGATATCAGGTTCTTTTGACTTCCATTTTCAACAATCAAATGTAGTGGGGTCCCCTTCACCCACATATTTGAATGGTAATGGTGCTCCCCCTCCTCAAGCTCGTCTAACTCTTCTCGTTGGATCTTTATGATTGCAATCGTAGCACTAGGTTCTACACCAATGACCTGCTTTCCCTTATTTTTCTTTGAATTAGAGTCCAAGCTAGGGTTCAACTCTTTGTCTTTAAGCTCGACCAACAATGATTGTTCTAAGCGACATTCATCAATGTTGTGTCAGGGGATTTTGTGGAACTCAGACCACTTTCCAATGTCCAAATTCCCATTACCCTTCTTTGGTCACATCTTGGACTAGTTATCTTGTGGTTGGCTTGCCTTGCTATGTCCCTTGTTATGTGATTCAGGGCAACCAATTTTTTTTGTGGTGGATTGGCAGATATGAACTCTCACTTATTCCTCTACTTGAATTTATGCTCAATTTTGATAGTGTATTAATAAGTAGCTCCTAGTGAGGAGATGTCCAAGAAATCCCTCTTTGCTTGGATGTACCTGTGTAGGCAACTACAATACTTTGGAACCAAGTGTTTCTCAAAGTCTCTCATACCCAGCTTTGAGGCTAAGGTATGGAAGATATTGATGTACTTCGACATCATTTGGTGTCTCTCTTGACACAAAGTTGTCCATCTCGTGTACTAGTCATCATAATTTCTAACAAGGTAGAATTCATTCTTAAGGACATCAACAAAGGTATCCCAAGTTGGTCTTGTCCCAAATGTCATAGAATCATCGTTTTTATGTCTCTCCCATTGACCTTCCCACCAATATTTGACATGGGGAAGGGATTTAAGAAGTGCAAATGCGATCTTTTCGTTGTCCAATTTTTTTTGGACAAAGTAATAGCCCTCTAGCAAATTTAACCATGTATCCAAAGAAACTACATCTATTTGTCCTTCAAATAAAGGGATATCAAAGTTAAATTCTACCTTGAAGGGTGTTGCACCTCCGAAATGGCTGCTTATTGAGGGTGTCCCACCTGTCAATGGAAGTCATCAAAGGATCTTGGCAAAGTTGTCCATCATCTCATTCCTCTATCGCGGGAGGGCTTCCTTGAGCAACATCTTGAAAGGATCTCTTGCTCCATCATCTCTCTTTTCTTATACCATAGGAGGTTGCTTGAGCTAGTGAGAACATTGGTCTCCAAGTGAAACTAGCTCGAGACCCAACTCTCTATACCCTAACCTTGTCGGGGACATACACCAAGAAATAGAAAGCAGTAGATTGCTATGATGCCACTAATCTGGATTGTATAGGGAACAAAATGAAACACAGAGAAATATAGCAGAGAGCACAATAATAAAGTGAAACCCAACTTCTTGGCCTTTTAATATAAGAAATAGCCCTAACCCTATGAGGCAAAGTGCCAAAAGGTTTGTGGGCCCCGAGGTGGTTAGTTGATACACCAACTTCACGTGGGCACACATTTTTCATACAATCTCCATTTGGGATGCAAAGTAGCTTGTTGGAAAGATCTTGCTAAGAAGTATAATTGTTGGTATGTCACAACCACTCTAGTTCTCTAAATGGCCAAAAGCATCATTTAAGGCCTCAAAATGGCCCTGGAAGTTTAGGACCTGAAAAACTGTAGTTAAAAAATTGCCAAGATGGAGATCTGTGTTGAGTCAGTGGAAGAGGTGGGTGGCCACCGATTCCACCTTGATCATTGTATCTCATGAAGTTGTCAAAGTGGACCCTAACAAAATTAAAGTTATGATGGAATGGCCAATTCCCAAAAGCTTGAAGAATATTATAGGATTATTAGGATTGACAGTCTATTACCACAAGTTTGTCAAGAATCATGGTCAAATAGCATGTTACGAGGAAAACTACTCCATGGCACGGGGTAAACCACAACAAACAAAAAATGACTTTAGAAATCAACTATAATCTCAGGTATGCTATATAAACAAATATGTTAATAAGATAAGATAAAGAGCCTACCTCATCTAGACGTTCGATGAAGTCCACCGTTGAGCACCTGACTCAAAACAATACACCTACAACTTGTCCTCGACAACCAAGATACGCAAGCATGTGGTGATAATATATAAAGTTAGTGCATTCAATAGCATAATCCATCAATATTCATAACAAATACACCAATGGAATAACAATTCAAATGTTTGCAAGACATTAATTGGATGAGAAAAGAGTATTTCTATTAAAATGTAATCAACATAAGTGTATGAATGACAAAATTTTGTGTCGTCGTGTTCGAAACCGAGAAACTAAGTCCCTTATCGCTAGGCCTCCACCACTTCAATCCTCCACCAAAGGCAAGCTCGTATAAGAGAGACAATGAGGTTCTCCATCAAATAGGGAAGAGCTTGGGAGTTGAATAATGTGTTCAAACTTAGAAGGACAAAGGGATGCAAACTCAATATGAAGTGAATAATTTCTCCAGAGTAATTTTGCTCTCAAAGTTTAATTCTTCTCCCTTTTCCACATCTTGGATATCACCCATTTATAGCCTCCAAATGGAACTGAAGGGATGAGTCAGAATGTTTCCAGTATATGGAAGGTCAAGGATCATGGATCACGTGACATGATATGGAAACCCAACACCATTTTTTAATTTTGAGCACAAAACCCGATGTACGCGGGTTGTAATGGTGCAACCTGCGTATACACATGTTGTATAGTTGTTAGGGCGCATATATGTGGAAAAATACAATTTTTAGCTCTGGGAACTGCAAAAAGGGACTTCAAGTATACATAGGGAAATGGAAAAAGTCCCTCTGAACAAGTTTTCATATGGTGAGACAAATCATGCTATAACAGATGCCCCCTAATGTGTGAGGTCAGAGGAGTATTTGCGATGGCCGAAATATATTATAATTCCCATAAGTGGAATAATGGAGACCCAGTTGGATGAACTAGTTGCTCATAAGAATATTACAATCCATACTGACTTTGTGCACATGGCTGCCAATTGAATTACACTGCAGATCCATGTGGAAATATACCAAACAATTGTTCATGGCCATGAATAAGCAATACAAAAGAAGATACATACCATAGGATGTCATAGTCACGAACAAGGCCCAGTGAAAACCAGTGTCAAAAGCAGTATGAAGATATATGTATACAGTGGAGTACAATCTGATCTCCCATGATCACTGAAGTCGTATAGGTATTGGTCCAATGAATGATAACAACAACTCAGGAAAGTTGTGACTATGAATTGATGTCTTCAAGTCTTCTACATGATCCGCCAAAGGTGCAAGTCTACATTATGTGAATAAAGGAGTTGAGGTCGAACACAATGAGACTTTGTTTGATTACCGATCATTCAGGTATACCATTAACAAACGCGAGACAACCTACCGATAATGAAAGTAGGTATCAAGGCACCGAGTACATTCTTACAAGTGTGAATAAAGGTGTTGAGTTCAAACACTTGAAGAATCCATCGATCAAGAGACATTGATGTATTCCTAACTGTCAATCGCGAGAGAACCTGCCACTGATGACTGCAAGCCTCTAGGTTCTCATAGGACTCTAGGTCTCGTTTCCATAATAGATGGGTTGAAGTCGATGGAAGGAGAATCGTTGAAAGGAGAGCATTAAGGAATCTCTCATCATTCAATGCGAGGTATAAAGCAGGAGCTTGATGATTTGGAGGAACTTGGACGAAGAACATGTTCATGAACCAACGACCCTGTGTGTCTTTCGCGTGCACCAGATGCAAGTAGTGCACAAAAAATACCCTCTGAATAACAACCAATAAGGAAAACTGCCGACAAATGTAATCCAATACAAGACTCTACTTCTTAATAAATCCTCCATATGGGATTTCCATTGGAAGTAGTTGGTGCTAGTAAGCAAAAGATCACTAGAAGAAGCCATATTAAATATGTAGATAATGTGGATTTAAAAATTGAAACTGATGATCGGGATGGAAAGATCTCGAAAAATTATGCGGTTTAAAAAAAACAGCACTAAAAATGGACTTCGGATGTGAAAGTTATGCCCTTTAAAAAAAGGCATAAACGGTAACCAAAGGACCATGTGGTGGTGTAAGTTGCTTTATGAAGTGACCCACTTTTATAAAGAGAAGTGGGTATCACTTTTACAATGAAGTTACTTTATAAACGAAAAGTTGCATGCAAAATAAACAACTCTAAAATAAAATATTAAAACTATTTATAGTGATTCACTTTTATATTTGAAGTGAAATACACTTTACAATTTGAGCACAAACTTTTTCAAAATAAAGTAACAAAGATATAGACTTGAACTCAAGACCTCTTACTTAATAAGACAACTTTTAACCAAATGGTCTAGTAAAACATATTGTATTGTTTAGCAAGAGGATTGGTGTTGTTGTTGTTGCAACTTTTAACCAAATGGTCTAGCAAAACATATTGTATTATTTAGCAAGAGGATTGGGGGTGTTGTTAAAGACGACCTTGGAGATCGTGCTAAAAAAAACTCTTTTTACACAAGAAAGAAAATTTTGCTTCTCGATGACAACAAGGGTTAGATCTCAGTTAGCTTACCCAGAAGATGCAATTTTTCCTATTTGTTTCTGATTTGTCGAGATCGCACACGATGCGGGGCAAAGAGAATACGCAGATCTAAAAGAGTAGCAACCCGGAAACAAATAATATAAAACTGAAATAAAGCCAAAATAATACTCTACCAAAATTTTAAAAAATGTGAATTCAGGCTTTATACCTCCGGATCTGTCTGAAATGGTCGTATCTTGGGAAAACAGAGACCTTTTCGAGTGAAACGGAAAGTGTTCCTCACTGAAACTAGCGCTCCAGACGCAATGTAATAGTCCTCTTAGCCCATAAATGTATGAAAATGACAGAAAATGAAGATGATAAAACTCGGCTTCACAATCTCGATCTACAACATGAGCGGGTCTTCAAACATGCTCTGATACCATGTTCGACAACACAGGTATTCTAACATAGGACGAACAACTTTAGTAACCACTCACACAACCAGATCAAAGATCAACACATAGATGTTTTGACGTGGTAAAATCCCTACGGGGAAACATCCACGGCCCCAGCCAACGCGACCACTTGGAGCTATTTATTAATGCAAAATAAAAATATTATAGAGAGATTTTCTCACAATCGATCATTGGCAAATGACCCTCCATGCTCTTTAAATAGAGATCATGTACCAATCGGGTGTTAAGCCACAGATCAATGGCCGTTAAGATCGAGGAGAATATGAACCGTCGAATCACTCTATGTCGGGAACATATCGTGACCGTCGGATTTCCTATCTACAAATGCATACTAGTGCATACTAAAGAAACACACTAATAAACACACTTTTACCTAACGACACATTAGACCAAGTAGATCTTAACTAACTCCTAAGTGTCTAAATATCCTAACACCTGATTAGCTGATGACAGTAGAATCTTTCATGCCTCTTTTATCAGTGTTAAAATCAACCTTCCAACTTCCTGTTGCTTCCTTCCATTTGTAGCAACACCATCAACAACATTTGCAAACATGCAAGAATTCTCTCTTTCTATGTATGGTTGTCCAACAAGCCATAACATATTTGATGCTACAGTAATCGCAACAACCTCTTTCTCCCTATATCACTTTTCTTTGTTGTTTCCAGAAGTCTCCAATTCTTCTCGGATTCCAGAATCTTCTTGTGCTCTCACTGTAATTATTGTATATGACTATTTTCGACCTGAACACTTTCGAGCCAAATAACTCTTGGATTCCTTTGCATTTCCAGCCAAATACTAAGCTGATATTAACCTTCATCTTTTATTTATTTCTTGGATCCATCTATCCCAACTCATACTTGGATGAATTATAATTCCAATCATGTTGTCTTATAGACTTTGGATCTTCAACATTGATGCATCTCACGTGCTTTACCCACAGTTATGAAACCCTAATTTCGCCTTAGGTTTCTCTAAACCCACAAATGGGTGTCCTAGGATCGTTCTGCTCCTTTCAAGTTTCATTCAAATAACTTGTTTTCTCTCATAATATATCCAAGTTTTGTTTAGCCTTCGAGAGATTAATATAAGATCCTCATGTTCAAACCCATAACCAAGGCTTAATTCCCTTTACTAGGAACCAATTTATTTCTTACCATCGCACTGAACCTAAAGCTCTCTTCACTAGGCATTACAACCACAATATTATGCGTGTTCCAACCCTGAAACTGGAAAAATCGTTGATCTGTCGATCACTTTAAGATCGATGATCTTGATTGATTGTGGACCTCGAACATGCTCATGGTTTAACAACAACCTCGAATTCCACAATGGAAAGATGTACGTTGGTATTAGAATCAATGTGAGCCATCAATCTTTTGGTGGGTGCCAATTAATGATCAATGTGGATTGCAGAACTAGAATCTGTGCGGACATTAACTCACCCTTTGAATCCTGCAATGGATCCTCACCGTTGATCTGCCTTCACTGAGATTCAACGGTCATGACTTAATCGGATGTTGATCCAACAATCCTCCTCTGCAACTCTCAGATCTGATGGTTATGACTCAATCGTTAATGATTACTCCTTTCCTCACAAACGGACGATGTGCAAAGTTCCAATCCAAATGATGAACAATCGATGTTCGTTCCTTCCTCTTCCTTGCACGACTATGATCTAACGGTTATCATTCATTGGTGGGGTGATCTAATGGCTATTGTAGCTTACCCTATGATCACGATAAACTTTCTCCTCCATCGTTTAGTAGGATCATCGATCCTTCTCATGATCGATGATCAATGGCATAATCATTCCCAATCTCGATTTGAATGTATAATTATACCAGGATTCCTCTCCAGAGTTCTCCTTCTCGTCCTGCAACACGAGCCCTATACCTAAACTACACAATCTCAATTGTATGCAGAGACATACACTTCTTCCTCACAGAGGTATACAATACATGGGCTCGCATGCCTTGCTTTGTCTGGATTAAATCAACAGACTGCAATCCTCATTCTATTGGCTTGATTAACATTCGTTTGGCCACTTCCAATCTCTTAGCCTCTAAGACTTACAATAATATACACAGGGATTATGAATTGTTTCTGGTTCAGATCCAACAAATCCCCAATTATGATGCAATACATGGAATCCTCTTTACAAGACCTTTCCTTTGACTACTTCCTTGCTCAATTATGAGTTATGAGCAGAAAGTCATGGACAATTTCAAATTGTCTTTTCAATGACGCAATCCATGTGCAGTTATTCTCTTTCCTTTGAGCTAAAAGGCTCTTAGACCTTTGTTGGATCCTATCATAAGGCTCACAGACCTTCTTACCACTTTTGATGCGGGTCCGAACCAAATGAAACCCACAGGCTTCCTTCCTAAGACCTTTTCCTTCTTTTAACACAGTTTTCGAGCATAAGCCCCTTTTCTTTGGACCCCAACCTCACGTGACCATGGGATATGACCAAGTGCTAACTAATAGACACTTATCCAGAGCCTAAGGAACTTCGAGCTCCAAAACTTTGGAGGTTCTCTCAACTTCCACATTGACTTCTCCCGAACGTCGAACTGGCACTCTCCCGGACTGGCTCTTTGGAGCTTCACACTTTGGATACTCGGAGGACGCACTGATCTACGACCAACAAGAGCTCTGGGACTCTAGGCTTCGAGAGTTATGAGGCTCCATCTTGCGCTTCCTCTCAAATTTTCAAATTGGAGAATTCACAAACAACAAATCAACGAACCCCACCTTCTTGTTAACCAACGACCATGATTTACCTCGGGACTCCGGCTTCGGGAGTTCCAGACTGTACACACTCTCAATCCTTCTGGCGTGCCAAGTCTTCAGATTGTAGGATACATTGCCCCATATCCTCTCCCGATCAACGACTAAGATTTTCTCCGCAGCTTCGGGTTTCGAGGCTTTCCAAAGCACCTCTCCACATATCTCCCAGAGTGTCGACTTACCGGAGGTCCTCTCCTTCCTCCACGTATCATCGCTCGATCAACAATTGAGATTAACTCCGGCCTTCAGGATTTCTCGACTCAAAGACATCTGCAACTCAATTCCTTCGGAGTGCCAAGTCTTCAGACGTTGGGATCTAGCGCCATGTGTCCACTATAATCAATGGCTGAGATGGACTTTAACCTTTGGGAGTCCTTGACCTCAACTGCTTATGCCTTGAATCCTCTGAAATGACAAGTCTTCGAACTACAAAATCTACTACCATGTATCCTCTCCCAATCAACGATGAGGATTTACTTCGCTCTTTGAAGCTTTTTAGGTTTCACCTTCATCACACTTCCTTCCCTTCAAACATAGAATTGGTGAATACGACAATCTCCTTTGCTCGGTTGTCAGACAATTAATGTAGTGACATGTGGCCCCATTGACAGGCGACACGTGTTAGATCCCAATTGGTACTAAGGGTATGTAAGTGGTGCAAAAACAAGTGATAGGTGCCATGCTTAGAGTAGGTCCACGTTACCCTAGGTGACGTCATCATGACACGTCACTCCAGTGGTTCACGACTTCGAGACTTCGGGACTCTGAGACTTTGGAGATCTGGAAGCTCTTCCTTCACCATCCATTATTTCCTCCAAACATCGAATTCCCAAACCTCTTAACTTTTTTGGGGTCCACGTAGTACTGTTGTCGTCATAGAATATGGTGACACGTGGCCCCCACGTGTCAAACTGTTATTGATCCAACAAGGTCACCAAAAGTATAATTCTCACTAACACATGGCACGACTATGGGAGGTTCATGTTACCCCTGGTGATGTCATCATTCCACGTCATACCTTGTGCTTCGACACTTCATAGCTCTAGGCTTCGACAGATTTATTGACTTATCAACATGTTTCTCCCGAACTCCGAACCGTCGAACAACTGTTTCATGGAACTTCGGGACTCCTGGACTTCATAGATTTTCTTAACATTACCTCTCGATTCTCCCAAACTTGAAATTTTTGAACTGTCGAAATTCGATATGATTGATCTGCGGATAGGTGTCCCTGTTAATTGAACGGTCCAGATGAGTTTTGGACTTCGGGAGGAAGTCCATTCTGCGTGCACTTCAACCAATTTTCCCAAATTCCGAACTGTCGAACCACTTGGGAAAATCCAACGATCCACCTTCTCTCGAATGATCTATGGTTGAGAGTCACTCTAGGACTTCAGAGCTTCATGCTTCGGCCCCTTTCTCGACAAAAAATTAAAACTTGCCGAAGTAATGAAGTCTGAAGGACTTGAGGGTTAACCTTCGCGCTCCTTTCCCAGATTTGACGGCTTTGATCTGTCCTTGGCCAAATCTAATGATCAATCACTTCTCCCAGTGATCTACGATGTAGATCTACTTCGAAACTTCAGAGCTCTAAGGATTTTGCCTCTTTTACGACAAAGAACTTCAAACAACTAGAATGGTGAAGTCCGGAGGACTTCAGTGCTTAACCACCATGCTCCTTTTTCTAGATCATATGGTTGTGAAGGGTCTGCCTTCTCCCGAACAGATCCTACGACTCAAATTTGAACTTTGTGGCCCCATACCACAATTGATGTGGTAACTGATCTTCCACTTCTCTTAATCTTTCCATTACCACCTAAGATCTCTCTTAGCGTCCCTACGGAACTATGTACATCAAATCCTTGTGGAATTTTTACTTCAATTCCTCATACACAACCCATCCAGGTTCAGTGTTGAAACCATGAGCTTTGATACCAGTTTGTAACGTCCCCCGGCCTCCCAAGCCCAGGGTATGCCACCTTAAAGCTCATTCTTATTGAGTGCCTAATAACCAAAACGTAACATACCAAGCCATAGACCTGTTGGGCTATGGCATACATAAACTCTTGCAGAACTTCATACATTATAACATACTCGGCCTTACAGGCCGGTCATGCCAACTCCATAAAAACAAAAATACCATATGTATATATCTAAAACATAAAACATACAACATATTATGCTAATACACAGATTAATGCGAAAATAACAGTAAGCCTACACATACAACATATACAGGCAATTACTCGTAAATAATAGACGTGTACAAATACACAACATGTAAATGAACATATAAATGGTGCTTATCTTTTATAGATGACCACCAGCTGCATGCAAACCTTCCACGAACTTCCCAGCCATACACCACGCTGCTCATCACTCTTAGTAATGGGTCACCCCCAAGCTGGGACTAAACTCCACCCGGGTAAAGGGGTTCTTAGGCTAGGCTGAGACAATGGGCTACTACACAGTCAACCAAGAAGGATTCCCTCCCAGGAGCCAACTTACTCATATAGCTCACAACCTCTCATTCCCCACATGCATTTCCCACCCCGGGAAGTATACACCTTCATTGTTCAACAATCCATTGGGTGCTCCACTTCGCTTCCAGGGCTTCAAAAACAGGTCGAACAAGAATTCTCAGAGAACTATAGTTGTTGTTGGGCTCCCTCTAGGAGAAATCACTTCCCCAACAACCTCTCTCACCTGGAGAGAGTTTCTCATAAGCCTGGCAACCTGCTTCTTCTTTCCCAACAATCTCTCTCGCCTAGAGAGAGTTGCTCACATGCATAAAAACCTGCCTCTTCATTCCACGGGCATGACAACCCGCCTCTTCACTCCTGCTCCTAGATAACCAGCAACAGGCTCAGGCGAGAACAACCACAACATTCAAGTAACACACAGGTGATGGAAGCAACAAGACTCAATATGGACGTAGACAATGGCATCAAACCATGCTTAGTCCATGAATTGTGTTGGCAGCAACAACCAACCGTTAAGACACAACATGGGCTCAAGCAAATACATGTGTGTTGGGCTTCCCCGAAAATACATAGGATAACTCAAGTATAACTGCGGGTTCCAGAGGTGCGTGCATGCTCAGAGGGAAATAATGGAGTTCATGGCTCATTGCGTGAGTGTGTGCATAGGAAGCCTAGAAAGAATGACCCAGAACTCCCCCTCGAATGAACATACTTTTCCACATAAAATTGCATGCACCAAGATTGACACATGTCTTCATGAAGCTACATGAGATACACATATAATTCGTTCCCTTCCCACAGGAACTTAGGATAACATAGTTTATACCCAACCTTAGTCTTTTAGGAAATATACACAATATTCCCTTGGAGTTAATCCTTTAAGCTTAGCCCCTTTTTCCTAGCCTCTTAGCCCCCGTCCCTTTTCCCTACCTAGTGGAGCTTAGTCCCCCATTCTCTTTTATCGTGGTCGGTCTACACACAATGATGTATTTTATATTAATGATATGAGTATTTACATATAGAAAAATAGGCTCATTGGCCTTAAACATTTAGGCTCTCCAACCTATCATCACATAAGCCTCCTAGCTTATAATCACTTGGCTCACTAGCCTATAAAACATGTTACATTTACAATTACAACTAGGGCTCGATCTTCATATATTACAAATGATTAATCATTTGTGCATAAAGCATCGAGTAGTTACAAACATAAATATTTCTAGAGCATATAATAGGAAGTATACCATTAATTTATGGAATGAAATAGGCTATTCACCTATTACCAACATGACCAAAGAGTTATGTTTACAAAATAGGCCATCTACGTGAGTTCTAAAATGATAATTAAATTGAAATATGAAGAATAAAAGGTCCAAAACACCAAACTAAGCTAAAGTCTATGACATATAAAGTAATGGAGAAACAATTATTCTAATTTCTATCTACTTTTCCTTTCTCTCTGCACCACCACGGTTTCCCCACGAGCTTCCATGTGGTAGTGGAGCCAAAGTTGGAGATAACTCTATAAAATCTAGATGAAATTGTATAGGAAGATGTTGTTGTTCGATTCTTGTTTAAGGTGACCATGGTAGTAGATGGGAATGACATCTCTCCATGATCGTGATCATCAATAGAGCATTCTCCAATTGCTCCAAAACCAATGCTCCATCCTCCAAATCCTCCTCCTCTAGATTGTTGTAACAAATCCTATATGATTTATCCATCTTTGACCCCTCACAATAATGGGACAACAATTGCAAACCCTAAACTTTCCCAAGGGCCTCACCTTTAAAAACGAGGCCTTTTTCTTCATTTCCACTGGTATGTAGGGCTAGGAATGGTGAGAGCATGGGGGGAGAATGGGAGGGAGCACAAGGAGTGTCAAAGGGAGTGTGGTGAATCATGCGAGGGAGCATGCTGGTCCAAAATTATGCAAGGAGTGCACTAAGAGGCTTGGGAATGTGCTCTTAATAATTCTCTTATATGGGAGTGGTTCCAAGATGGGAACACATGCCATTAGGATGCTTATAGCTACAATGGTTTTCACCTAGCTAGGGGAGTGCTTCATGAGATTAAAAAGGATTGTGGTCCCCTAGCCCCTTTGTTGTAGTTTTGTTAACTCAGATTTGGAGAGCTTATACTAGGTTTATTTTTATCCTTACCTTGGGATTAGTGATAGGGAGGGGTACTTCTTAATGTGGTAGTTGGCACACAAGTGGTGGTTTGAAATTTTCTACAAGGGTGCACTTGTTGAGGACGATGGCTGCTTGGGACATGTGGAAAGACACCATGGAGGAAAACATTATGCACTTGGAGATAGAGAACATATGCCTAGGAGCACTGGAGCCACCTTGCACATATGTTGGGGAGCCATTGTTAGAGGATGCATAATCCTACTTAGAGGAGAGATTGGCATGTGGACACCTTGACTTGGATGGTTCACCACCTTAGGGGTTGTGCAAACTCTATTGTGCCATGAGACATTCATACTTAGTGCATTGCTCCACTCATTACTTTGTTGTTGACTTAGAATATTCTTTACTTGTGCACATAATGGGGGGTTCAATTTCTTGATTAGGGGAGGTACCTACTTAGGAAAAGGAGCTCCAGGTATTTGGAGGAGGGCACTTAGCCCTAGAATCTTAGGACCATATGATATACATCTTGGAGGTTGGATAGTTGACTTGAGAATGTTGGCTTTGGGAGAATACTTCATGAATTTTGGTGATGGACCTCGACACATATGTTGAGGAGGATCATTGGAGATTTTTGACCGCATTGGTACACATAAGAGTAGCATTAGGCACCCGAGAGGACACATGGTACATTGTTAGAGGAGAATTATTGCCAAGCCCTAGTTATTGAGTTAAAGCCATATATAAAACCCTAGATATTGATTTATCACACCTCTATTGCTATATTAGTGTTGTTGTCTAGACTCTTTAATTGTAATTGTACCCTTTGTCTCACATATACACTAAGGAGACCTAGTTTTCGAAATCATCTCATATTTTACATTTGATCTATCATAAACGAAGGTTTCCCCATTGAAGAGGCTTCACACTCATTTGTCTCTCTTTCTCAAGCCGTGGAGTTACTTCTCTTTCTATTTTTATGCCATCTGGGTGTTTGGTGCATAACATTTGGTATCAAAGTATACGATCCTAGGGTTTTCCTCCTTCAAACAAGTTATCTTGGAATTTTCTCTATAATTTTTTTTGGGGATGTTTCAAAGAGTCAAATAAATGGGATCTTGAGGAGACATAGCAAAGTACCCATGGTAAAATTTTAACTTTTTGTTCACTATACTTTCAGAGTTATAGCCTGTGAAAATTAAGTTTTTGACTAGTTCTATAATTAGTTTCAAATAAATGTTCTTAGTGAAATAGTCATAAAAAAAATTCTACAATATATCATATATATAATTTTTTAAGATCATGAGAATACATATCGCAAACTATGTGGTAAAAAATGAGTATTTTTATTCTTTATACTTTTCAAGTTGCAAGATGTGGAAGTTAGGGTTTTTAACTAGTCCTACAACTAGTCTCAAACAAATGTTTCAGGTAAAATAGTCATATATGATTCTAGAAAGATCCAATTTGAGTGGCACTAGTTTCAATGGAAAGACTATGTACCATAATGTTTCATGTCCAAATTTCATAAACATATTAGAAAAAAATGGGCATGTTGCATTTTGTACAAGTTCAATCTCTAGAAAGGGCAAAAAATCAACGAGTTTTGGGAAAGTTACCATAACTTTCACTTAGCACTTCAAATTTTGGTCAAACATGTGGCCTTTTACAAAAGTCATATCAGAATACCATATGATAAAATTTCACACTCATAGGGGGCTTAAATTTCAAAGATACATCATGACAGTCTCCAAATTAGGGTTTTAAAGGTACATAACTTATAATTGGTAAAACTTTTGAATGGAAGATCTTTTTGTGGTGATTCAAAAAATGTGATAAAGAGAAAAAAGAGGAGTATTATTATTTTCTCACATGAAAAATGGTTTTGCAAGAATTTATACTCTTGCTAAACCTTTAGAGAACTCACACATGATGCTTGAAGAAAGTCAAGACTTGGAAAACAAGGAATCCCAATTGAAGAAGCAAGTTAATGAAATGAGTGGTAGTATGTAGAAATTAGTGGATTTCTCATGTTCTCAAGAAATCCTTAAAATGGAAATAGAAGATAAAATGGGAAAATTGATGGATCAAAAGATGGAACGATTACAAAATTCCATGGAAACCATTTTCTTATGGGGGTTTCGTAAAAGGGATATTGTGATCCAAGAAAATCATGAAAAAAATCAGAACAATAGTGTTGAACCTCAGACACACATGGGGAATATTTCAAAACATTTGGAGAGCACAAATATTGAATCCCATAACCATGATCATTCATCGATCTAAGATCTACATCATCGCAGTTTCAACTCAGGGCGAAGGAACTACTCAATACCAAAGATCGATATGAGGAAGTTTGATGGTAAAGATCCTATAACATGGATATTCCATATGGAGCAATTCTTTGATCTACACCAAATGCCACATTTACAAAAGGTAACTCTTCCATCCTTGTATTTAGAAGATGATCAATTTTTTTTGGTATTAATGGCTTTGTGAGTGGAAAAAGGATTATATTGTCTCTTTGTCCATTTTTAGGGATGAGTTGATGGCACATTGTGGCAATATTAAAAGCAATACATTCTTTAGTCAATTGATAAATTGTTGACAAAGAGGTCCAATTACAAAGCACATTAAACAATTTAAAAAGTTGAGTCTCAGAGTAAATAACATTCTAGAGGATAATTTCTTAGATCTCTTTATGAGAACTTTAAAGAAGAGCATTCAACATGAGGCATGTCTCTTTGAACCTAAATCCCTAGAACACACTTTCAGTGTGGTAAGGAAAGTTGAAAGTAAAAATTTGGCTACTAGAAGAGGATCCACTAACAACTATAGAGAGCACCATGTTCTTTCTTCTAATCTCCATTGACCTACAAGGTTGACACCTCGACAAATGGATAAAAGAATAGAAAAGGGACTATGTTTTAATTGTGATTGCAAGTACAATAAGGGGTATACATGTTGTGAGAGGAAATTATTAGACATAGATTATGAAGACAAAAATGATCAAGAACTAGAACCATCACAAGATCTAGAACTAGAAGAGACTATTCCAACCATAACTTGTCATGCATTGGTCGACATCAACACTCCTCAAACTCTCAAGATAGAAGGTTATATCAAAAATAAAAAGGTGATAACATCGATTGAGTTTGGTAGTGCCCATAACTTTATTGATGGAAAACTAGCCAAATTTCTCAATTGCTTTATATATCTAGCAACCAAAGTTTCAATTAATGATTGTAGATGGAGGTACCATAGATTGTTCAAGGAAGTGCCATAGTATCAAGCTCACTATGGCAAAGTATATATTGGATAGTCCCATGATTGCAATCCAAATGGGTGGTGTTGATATTGTATTAGGGGTCTAGTGGTTACAATCATCGGGAACAATGGCTAATTTTCAGGAACATTTCATGAGATTTTCCTCGAAAGGCAAGGAAATTGAACTTAGAGGTGTCCAAGGAAAACCCTCTAAAGTGATAAGATTTAATAACATGACAAAATTGGTAAAATAGGGACATCATTGTGTAATTGCACAATCATGCCCACTAGATGTTCATACATCTAGACCCTCTGCCCCCCTAGATCGCCAAAAAATTATCAACAATCATTCCAAGGTATTTGGAGAGATGCTTGAAAGTCTTCCACCTTCTAGAGATCATGACCATGCTATTTATTTTAAAGGAAGTGTACCACCTAATATCAAACCTTTTAGGTACCCATATGCACAAAAGAGTGAGATTGAACTTATGGTTCAAGAAATGTTGGAGGTTGACATCATTCAACCTAGATAAAGTGATTTCTCTTCATCGATAGTGACGATTTACAAAAGGGAAGGTTCATGGCGCATGTGTCTAAATTATAGAGAGTTCAACAAAATGACCATTAAAGATAAGTTTCATATTATAGTCATTGATGAATTGCAAGGAGTAATTTTCTTTATCAAGTTGGATCTATGTTTTGGATATCATCAAATCAAAATGAGGTGAGAAGACATCCCCAAAACAACCTTTAGAACACATGAATGTCATTATGAGTATTTGGTGATGTTGTTTGGCCTCACTAATGCACCTTCCACATTTCAAAGTTCGATGAATTCTATTTTCAAACCCTTCCTCGTAAATTTTGAGTTAGTATTTTTTGATGATATACTAATCTACAACAAATTTTGGGAAGAACATGCACAACTTGTTGACATGGTCTTAAAAATATCAAAAGAGCAACAACTATATGCAAAGCCCTTCAAGTGTGCCTTTGGGGTCGAGGAAGTGGAATATTTGTGTCGTATTGTATCTCATGAAGGTGTCAAAGTGGACCCTCACAAAGTTAAAGCTATTATGGAATGGACAATTCCCAAAAACTTAAATAATATTAAGGATTCTTAGGATTGATGGGATATTACCACAAGTTTGTAAACAACTATGGTGAGATAAGAAAACATCTAATAACGTTATTGAAAAAGGAGGCATTTTATTGGACTCAAGAAGCAACAAAATCTTTTGAAAAACTTAAGGAGATTATGTGTACAACTTCGATCCTAGCCATGTTTAACTTCTCAAAAACCTTTATTGTGGAGTTTGATTCCTCAAGGCATGTCATTGGTTCAATTTTGATGCAAGAAGGAAGGCCCCTTGCCTTTGAAGGCCACCAACTTAAATAAAAGAATTTACTCAAACCCATTTATGAAAAGGAAACATTGTCCATATTGCATGCAGTTAAGAACTTGCACCTCTACCTGATAGGAAGACACTTCAAGGTAAAAATGGATCATGATAGTTTGAATTAATTCTTGGAACAATGATTATCTTTAGAAGATCAACAAAAATGGGTTACAAATATGTTAGCTTGTGACTTGAAATTATCTACAAAAAAAAAGAAAACAAAACGTGGTGGAAGATGCACTTTCAAGGAAAGAAGAAGACACATAAGGCTTACTATGTGCTATTTCCATTCCATGATCTGATTGGGTGGAAGAAGCAAGGATAGAATGGAGCAAGATCAAAATATATACAAGATCATTCAACAACTACAAGAGGACCCGAGGGAAATAAATTAGAACCCAAGTACCATGGTGCCTATAAGGTGTTATAGAGGATTAGAAGCATGGCTTACAAACTGGAGTTACCTCCATGTTCATGTGTACATCCAATCATCAATGTTTATTGCTTAAAGAAGGTAATTAACGACAAGATCCCAATTCAAACTATTTTACTTGAGATTAATGAACAAGGGAAAATAATAATAGAACTAGAAAAAATCCTTGAAACAAAGATCAAACAACCGTGAAGTCGAGCAATTGCTAAGTACCTCTTCAAGTGTAAGAACCTAACAATAGAATAGGTGACATGGGAAGATGACCTCCTCATGGAAATACATACCAACTAATCAAGAGTTGAGGGGAGGGACATGTTAAGCCTTAGATAAATCCACAATTATTGAGTTAAAGCCCTATATGTTGAGTTATTACATTTCTATTGTTATATTAGTGTTGTTGGATAGAGACTTTAATTGTAATTGTACCCTTTGCCTCCTACATATACCAAGGAGACCTAGTTTTAGAAATCATTTCATCTTGTACATTTGTTTAATTGTAAAATGAGGTTAGCCCCTCGAAGAGGCTTCACATTCATTACTCTCTCTCTCTCTCTCTCATTTGTGTGTTTGGTGCATAAAAAACACCTTGCATGAGGACAATTTGATGGCAGAACACCATAGAAGAGGGAGCATTGGACTAATAGCTTGTTCAAGAGTGCATTTGGAGGAGAGGCATTAAAACCAAGGAAGCTCGTACTTGGAGGGTGTTTCACCTTGGAGGTTGGATAAACCCTAGTTTTACACATGTACATCCCTCTCTCTCTCTCTCTCTCTCTCTCTTATTTGCATGTTTGGTGCATAAAAAACACTTTGCATGAGGACACTTGGCTGGAATAACACCATAGAAGAGGGAGCATTGGACTAATAGCTTGTTCAAGAGTGCATTTGGAGGAGAGGCATTAAACCCAAGGAAGATCATACTTGGAGGGTGTTTCTCCTTGGGGGTTGGATAAGCCCTAGTTTTACACATGTACAACCTTGTATTGTAGAGGACTCCATGTGGGTTTCCTTGTTGGTTACTTTTATGGACTTATGTCCTTGTTTTATGTTAGCTTCCCTCACCTGCTCTATATACAAAGGGAGGAGACATATTATTTATTCATCATCATCATTATACTCTATCTTTGTACTTGTATTAGAGACATATTATAGCGAGAAAGATGTTAGGGTTCATGAGGAAACCTTAGGAGAGAGAGAAGTCTTGTAGGTAGCAAGACATTAAGGCTCATCAGAAAACCCTAGGAAAGAGAGAAGTAATTTAGGGAGCAAGATGTTAGGGATCATGAAGAAATAGTAGGAGGTAGATGCTAGGGTTCATGTGGAAACTCTAGGAGAAGACAAGGAGAGAGAGACATCTTGGATGTTCATTGATAGTTTCCTCTTGTGTGATGTTAGGGTTTGATCTTGTGATTCTAGGGTTTGTACCATGCATGTAAACCCTAGAGAAGAGCATGACGATGGGGATGATGAAGGTTATTATGGCTCTTTTTATAGTGTTAGGGTTTCTACCCTAGTAGAAGACATGTAGAGTGGAGCTACCACCATGCATGATATTGAATCCTCATTCTCGCGGGATTTGAGGCCAGGGAAGGATCATGGACAAACTTTTTTAACGAGTCTAGAGCTTGGTTTGATGCTCTGCTTAGAATAAGAATCTGTTATTGTATCATTTATGTTATATGGAGGTGTTGGTGCTTGTGTTGATGCAAGAGTTGAGGATCCATGGTTTGAGGACATAAACCCTTGGGTGGAGATGTGTGGAAATTTCATGTACTTGGACAATTAATCCAGAACCAAAATTTCACCTTCTTCTCAGAAGGTTTCCCAAATTTTAGCCTCAAAATTTTCATCCTTTAGGAACACTGTAAATTAGAATATGCCCTAAAAGGAAAGACGTCCTCCACTTCTCTTCTTCTTCGCAAATATGCCCTACCTAGGGTTTTCTCTCAAAACCATAATATTCAATCTCTAAGGGATAAACCCTAACCCTAGAACTCCAAGATGCTTGTGGGGATATTTATATGTATAAAGTTTGGACATTAAATCATCAACCTGGGGGATCGTAAGCTTTGATATGCAATCACAAGAAATGCACGATTAGAGCCTATGTTGACCTATCAAAGAAATGTTGATAAATCAAACCACACCCCAAAGTTGTATCCCTAGACAAGGGTTACTCAAATGTTGTTCTGGCACAAACCACAATCTTTCCCAAGGGCTCATGTGATCACTTATAAATAAGATCATATAAGTCCTTCAATCTTCAGTGAATAATCAACTTCTATGGTAAACTAAAAGAAATCTTGAAATACAAAGCTTGAAAGTTGCAGGAAACCTAGAAGCATATGCCAACCATTCACCATGAATGTCAATTACACTTAACCAACTCCGCGTACAATATTTCATTGGATAAGTCCAAACATTCTTGTACTTCCAAATGTATGTAATTACAACAATGATCTTTGGTTATGATCAATTGCATCTATGTCTTCAGCTAAATCAAAAGACTAATAAATAAAAGGGGTACTTAATAAATCTAGAAATGGAAACCAAATCTATTAGCTAACTGAGAATAAGTAAACACAACACATTCCAAGGAATGGGGATCCTACTAAACTTGGCACACGTTGTAGGAAAACTTACAAACTAAGTGAGCACTTCAAGCATGGAAGCAAAATGTCAACATATGATTATTATGAGATGAAATTGGAGATTAAAAATATTCAAGAATGGAATCCACTCTCTCTTACAATAATCCTCATAATTCATGTCCTCCATCTATGTTCCATGGCTGTATAAATACAGAGAAGAGCAATGTAGTGAATCAAAACTAATTCCCTCAAATCAAAACTTACAAGATACTAGTTTTCTCATTTTAGTGGATCTTGGTTGCAAAGATAACCCAAGATTAGATTACAAATCATTCTACATAACATGAAAGAGATGAGAATAGATTGATTCGATCCCTTTGTTGGTTGGGCACATCCATTTGTCTAGAACATTGGAGAAGATGACCATAACAATTAAACCAAGCAAACCCAATTTAGAGATTCTCCCTTATCTCCCTGATCCTTCGATATTTCAGAGAACCACTTGAGAGACAATTGAATGGGTGTCTTCTACACAAAAACCAAGTCTTAGATTTTCTAAATTCGTCTCCATTAGCTCAGATATCGCGCGAGAAGATCGTTGTTGTTATTCTGACACATATTTGATTGAGCATGTTTGACCACGGGTTGGAGGCTACCCTGTTAGACCTGGGTGTGATTTGATGAACATCATACCATGTCGAGGGTCCTAGTGACAAAACCCAAGTTCCAAAATCTTCCCCAGAGATGCGTGAATATGCCAATCATGAAGATCAGGTACTGGAAGTGAACAACTCAAAACCTTCATCAACAATATTAATCCAAATCCTTTTTGAGTCATTAGAAACAAAAGGAAATTAAAAAGATTAATAATGTTAAGCTTCTTAAGCAAATTAACTTCATAAGTATGGGTAAATGTGATAATAAGCATAATAAGTCGGTACAGGGATATGGTAGAATGATAGAAAAGGAGACCAACTAATGATGTAAGATGTGTTAAATTGGTGAGCCAACATCTCCCCCACGCCTGAGGTTTGGCATGTCGTCATGAAAAAGGAAGTAGGCAACTGATCAAACCCATAATATAAATCTATTGTTTTCCACAAAGCTTTGTTCTTTCATTTTTATCGCTCTTAGTGCATAGTCTCCCCATGTTCACTATGTCTTCCTCTTAATCATCTCCCCCTTTAACCTTCATCCTTTTCTAACCACACCCTCTTATCCACTGGTGATTGTAATCTTGTTCTTATGTCAAGTAGTCTTGTCCTCAATTGAAACATTCAAGATACCATTGGCATCAATGTCAAAGCACATTGTGATTTGAGGAACACCTCGGGGAGCAAGTGGGATACGAGACAACTCAAACTTGCCCAAAAAATTGTTTTCCCACGTTCGGGTTCTCTCACCTTCATAAACTTATATGATAACACTAGGCTAGTTGTTTGAGTATGTAGAGAAGACATGTTCCTTCTTTGTTGGAATGGTTGTATTTCTAGGAATCAAAACAATCATAACACCACTTGATGTCTCTAGGCTAAGGGAGAGAGGAGTAATATCAACAAGTAACATGTATTGCACCTTCTCGTTGCCTTCTCCACTTAGAATAACATCCTGTAGTACAACTCCATAAACAACAACCTCATTGGGGTTAATGCTCTTGTAGAGCTCCTTCCCATTAAAGAAGTCTTGTAACAATTGTTGTACTTTGGGAATTCTAGTAGACCCACCAACCTAAACATCACCATGGATAGTGCTTGTATCCATCTTAGCATCTCTCAGACACTTTTCAATAGCTTCCATACACTTTATGAATAGATCCATATTGAGTTCTTCAAACCTATCTCTAGTAGTGGTTGAATAAAAGTTAATACCTTCAAACAATGAATCAATCTCTATGGTTGTCTGAGCAGTGGATGAAAGAATCTTTTTTGTCCTTTCCCAAATAGTCCTTAATCTTCTCAAAGCCTTAGCGCTACCACTAATATCCTTCTTAAACTTCCTTTTGAATTCTTGTACAAAGTGTTTAACCATCCTATTATCAAAACCCTCACTACCCAAATGGGTGTCATCGACAATAGATTTCACTTCAAAAATACCCTCTACAATAGTCGGAAATGAAACATTAAATATTCCACCACCAAAATCAAATATCAACACATTTTTCTCACCCACACTGCCAACCTTCTTGTCCAAACCATAGGCAATAGTAACAACAATGGGCTCATTGATAATTCTCATAACATTCAACCCAACAATCACGCCAACATCCTTGGTGGTTTACCTTTGGGAGTCATTGAAATATCCAAGAAAATTAACCACTACATTGTTTATTTGTATACCAAGATAGGCCCTTGCAATCTCCCTCATCTTCATCAACACTAGGGATGCGACCTCTTCTGCAACGAACTGCTTTTCCTCACCTTTGTAGTTAACAATAATCATGGGCTTATGACCAGGGCCTAGAATTAACTTGAAAGGCCACAACTTGATGTTATTCTGGATAGTGGCATCACCGAAACACCTTCCAATCAATCTCTTAGCATAAAAAATGGTGTTGGTGGGATTCACGACGACTTGATTCTTGGCAACGTCTCCAATGAGGTGCTCAGTACTAGTGAAACCCACATAATAGGGAGTGTTCTGGTTCCCCTGTTCATTGGTGATGATATCCACTCTGTCATGCTACCACACCCCAACACACAAATATATCGTACCAAGGTCTATATCGATTGCATGGCCCTCTCCCTTGCCGACCATTACAAAACACTGCAGAAAATAACACCCCCTATTTTAGAGAGCAATGCAACACCACACAGATAACAAAGGATCTACACAGATAATAGAGTATCTATGATTCAAAGGAAGAGCAACATAATCTCTCCTCTTTTACCTTTGTTCCCTGAATGAGCACAACCCTGGAGTGCATGCAAAGAAGGAACGAGAGTGACTCCTATGGCTTGATGAAACCAAGTCTTATGATTTCGATGCTCTTGACATATATGATTCCATGAGAGGCATCATGGATCCTAAACACCCATACTCACTGGAACAACTTAGCATTATGTCTGAGGAATCTGTTACAGTGGATGAAAAACTTGGGCGCATATTGATAACCTTCATACCCATTGTGCAACATTATAGTGTGGCAACAATTTGTTTTTTTATTTTTTATGAGTTAAATTGTTGAATGTAAGACGCATTGAAGCACTCCGGAAACATAAGATTCTGCAAACAATAGTCGACAAATTGTGGATTATTAGGCCACTCCTTTCTGCTCGACCCCAAGGAAGACCTCAAGTTGAAAAGAGATAGAAATTGTTGCATCCACCTCCCAAATTCATCAGTAGAGACAACAATGACAATAAAGCCCATCTCCAACAATTTAACTGTGCCATAGATTCAAAAAGTTCTGGATTGACAAATTATAACCTAGACATATCAATTTCACTTAAAATACAAGATCCATGAGGATCAATATATATGCAGGCTCCAACTTGTACCAATTTGCATCCTTGATCAAGAACAATTGCATTATGTGCTAAGAAGAGGTTTCCAGTAATGAACAAATGCAATTTTTCTTAAAAGATTGCATAAACTACTTCCATACACAAGTGAAAATTGTTTGAGAACATATTTCACTACAAAACCAACAAGAGACCATATCTTGAGTGAAAGCTCATCTTTGTATGAAGAAAGCTCTGCATCAAAAGCATCAAAGTTGTTTGTATTTGAAGTAAACTCTTTTGCAACCTATTCTAACAACATCTCTCGTTCTAAAGTTGTTCTTAATCCTGCTTTGCGTAAAATGCAAAGCCATCCATTTGTTGCAAACCTCCACTAGGGATTTTGAGCTATCTCTAACAAAACATATTTCAATAAAGAATCATCAGGAGCTAGAAGCTCCTAAGGTTTGAACAATTGGATACTAACCTCATGTGCACCACATTTTGAAAAACTTGGTGTCCTACAAACTAGCAACTACTGTGTTTCCAAACTAAGATCAGAATGCATTCTTGATCATGTTCATTCTTTTGTTCAAATCTAGGAAAACCAAACTTCACTAGTAATTATTCTTTATTCTATAGCTCTGAACATGAAGTGACATGCCAACATTTCTTCTTGCATGGCCCTCAACTTCTAACTCCTCAAGAGCACTCATTTGAAAACCTTTTTGGAAGATTAGAAGGACCATCAATCATCATCAATACTTGTAGGAATTGAATAAAAATAAGAGAAGATACAATACCAAAAGATGTAGGTGCCTCCACAGATGTTGTCACTAAATTGAACAGAGGAGCTTTACCCTTACCTCCATATTTATGTTCAACACTAGAGGATTCTTGACCAGTTAATGAGTTATTTTTCTAAATGAAATGTGGATCATACTTCTCAAAAAAGGGAGTTGCATCTATGGACTTCGTACTTATGTGTGTCTTTATGCTGGTCTAGAAACTGTGCTACTATAACCCTCCCTATTCTTACTCAACATAATCTGCAAAATTGCTCAACCAAAGATGTGGATTCACTAATTCATCTCTTCATGATTATCAGTCGGATATGTAACAACTATGGCTTTGAAAGGGAATGAATTTGAAAATGAGGACCGGGGGAACTCATTTCGAATCCTTGCCAGTGATTCGAAATGAGTGATGGAGAGATCATGGGTTAAGGGTTAATGGTGAGATTATATGGAAGCAGTAGTGGGTGTTGGTAGGAAATAACATAGGATTACAATAACAAGCTTAAAATGTTATTTTTATGATATATTTCCTTCATCTTCAATAAATTAGAATGATCAAAAAATATTTACCTTGAGTTACCTTAGTTTTTTGGAGTTGAAACTTACTTACATGAACTGGAATTGAAGAAGGCATATGGGATGCTATAGACCTATCTAGTTAATGAAAAATAAAAAATGGATCTATAGATTTTCGACATCCAACATGCGCTAGTTCTGGTACGAGAGGAGAAGAATGGTGTTGACAAATTATGATGTTGTCTTTGAGATGTTTGCCAACTGCAAATTTTTAACCTACACAAAACTATCAAATCAACCTTTCCATCATGAAAATATCCAACAAATCTCAACATAAATCTGCTATAGGAACAAGGATCGAGCATGGGAACATATATCTTCTTCTTTTCAACAAGTTTCCTTGTCAACTGTTGACATTCATCGCTTATTCGGAAAAACATAAAAGGGTTGTTGCATTGTACTTTAAGTTGTACCACTAACAATATGAAAAATTTATTGAAATTTACCAATCTACTATCCTACCCTACTTGAAAAAGGAAACCTTTTCTCAAGTGTAGGAGTATTTCCAGGGAAGCCATGTGTGTAGCAGATTTATAAGTATGCTCATATCCAAGTATGAAAAATATACCTCAATGGTTGCTCGGACATGAGAGGCCAACCACTCTTGTGGAGATGATGCCACAAAGTGTTGAAGGATGAAGGGGTACTGCAACCTAATGATGGTTTGGAACCAAGATTTGATGTAATATATGTCTCCTTGGTTCTCTTTGATTGTCATTCCATGAATTTCTTTGGAAAGTTGGTCTTCACACTCCATAATGCAAAAGGATCTAGTGATACACATGCCAAAAATTCCTTGATCTCTGGCTCTAATAGTTGTTCTTCATCTATGTGGTCCATGACTCTTTGATATCTTCTATCTAATCACAAGTACTACTAGAAGAAACTTTTAGATCCTCCTCCTGTGGAATATGTTCATGGATCCTTGGTTCCTTTACTGCTTCTTAAATTGTAGACTCATCCTTGGTGACAAATCTAGAGTGTGGGCAAGGATTTGAGAATATCATTGCAGGGGTATGTCCTCCTTTTCTCAACAAATGCTTGAGCATCTTTACATTCTTATGCTTGGTATGATAATCCATGTCTTGCACATGGATTAGTGTATGTAGTTCTTACAAACGAAAAAGAAAAACTTTGAGAAAATAGACGAAATCTTGCACAACACACAAGACAAATTCCAAAGCAAATAATGTATTCAGACAACTCACACTACTAATACCTTGTTGTCACCAAGTTGTCTGTTGACATGAGAAGCTTTCCCTTTCCATGCATCAATCCAAAAGAAGACACACTAAACCAACACGATAAGGGTTGGAAAAAACTCACTAAAGTGAATGCGGTGGGATAGAACCCCTTTAAGAAATTCTGAATTGAGGATGCCTTTGCGTCTTACCATTTCTCCTCCTCTGAGTCTTACATGTTGGTGCAACAAAATTATATGCACAAAAAAATGGTAAATGCTCCAATCCCTTTAGCACCTCCTTGAAAACGACGCCAAAATGTGGTCATATTTATATGTATAAATTCTGGACATTAAATCATCAACCCAGGGGCTTGTAAGCTTTGAGATGCAACATAAGAAATGCAGGATTAGAACCTATGCTAACCTATCAAATAAATTCTGATAAAGCAAACTACACCACAAAGTTATATTCATAGATGAGGATTGCTCAAATGTTGTTTTGGCACAAACCACAATCTTTCCCAAGGGCTCATGTGATCACCAAATCATGTATTCAGACAACTCACACTACTAAGACCTTGTTGTCACCAAGTTGTTTGTTGACATGAGAAGTTTCCCTTTCCATGCATCAATCCAAAAGAAGACACACTAAACCAACACGACAAGGGTTGGAAAAAACTCACTAAAGTGAATGCGGTGGGCTAGAACCCCTTTCAGAAATTCTGAATTGAGGATGCCTTTGTGTCTTACCATTTCTCCTCCTCTGAGTCTTACATGTTGGTGCAACCAAATTATACGTATAAAAAAATGGTAAATGCTCCAATCCCTTTAGCACCTCCTTGAAAACGATGCCAACATGTGGTCATATTTATATGTATAAATTCTGGACATTAAATCATTAACCCAGGGGATTGTAAGCTTTGAGATGCAGCATAAGAAATGCAGGATTAGAACCTATGCTAACCTATCAAAGAAATTCTAATAAATCAAACTACACCACAAAGTTATATTCATAGACGAGGATTACTCAAATGTTGTTCTGGCATAAACCACAATCTTTCCCAAGGGCTCATGTGATCACTTATAAATAAGATCAAACCAACCCTTCAATCTTCAATGGATAATCAACTTCTATGGTCAACTAAAAGGAAGCTTGAAAGTTGCAGCAAACATAGAAGCACATGCCAACCATTCACCATGAATGTCAATTACACTTAACCAGATCCTAGTACAATATTTCATTGGATAAGTCAAAGCGTTCTTGTACTTCCAAATGTATGTAATTACAACAATGATCTTTGGTTTTGAGCAATTTCATCTATGTCTTGAGCTAAATCAAAACAATGATAAATAAAAGGGGCACTTAACAAATCTATAAATTAAAACTAACTAACTGAGATTAAATAAACAAAATGCATGCCAAGGAATGGGGATCCTTCCAAACCTGGCACACAGTGTGGGAAAACTTACAAACTAAATGGGCACTTAAAGCACGAAAGAAGAATATAAACATTTGATTATTATGGGATTAAATTGGAGATTACAAATATTCAAGAATGGACTCCACTCTCTCTTACAATAATCCTCATCATTCATGTCCTCCCCCTTTGTTCTATGGCTATATAAATACAAAGAAGAGCAATGGAGTGGATCAAAACTAATTCCCTCAAATCAGAACTTACAAAATATTGGTTTTCTCATTTTAGTGGATCTTGGTTGTAAAGATAACCTAATATATGATTATAGATCATTCTACATAACATGAAAGAGCTAATAATAGATTTATTCGACCACTCTGTTGGTTGGGCACATCCATTTTTCTAGGACATTGGAGAAGACTATTTTAACAAAAAAATCGAGCAAACCCACTTTAGAGATTCTTCCTTGTCTCCCCGATCCTTCACTATTTCAGAGAATTGTTTGAGAGATAATTGAATGGGTGTGTTCTGCACAAAACTCATGTCTTAGATTTTCTAAATTCATCTCCATCAACTTAGAAATCGTGCAAGAAGATCATTGTTGCTATTCTAACACATATTTGACAGAGCACGTTTAACCACGGGTTGGAGGCCACCCTGTTATACCTAGGTGTGATTTGATGAACATCATACCATGTCGAGGGTTTTGTTGAGCACTCAACACACCCTAAAAGTATTTGCAAAATTTATTTCTTTTGGTTACCACTTTTCATTTTTTTTTTTTGAATCTGAATCAGTTTCATGAATGCATGGATTTTCTCTTTTTGAGCCTTATCATCGGCCATATTTTGTTTGGTTTAAGACTATTGACAGATTCAAATTTTCTAAGTAACATTTTTTGAAAGGCTTGAAATGTGCATGGCTTAAAACTTTTTCAAATGATCGTCGATCAACGAATTTTGGTCTATAAGACAATATTTTAACATCGTTGATATGTTTTCGGCATCGAAAATATTCGAGAGGTAACTCGCGAACGGGAACGACTGCCATTGCTGATACATCTTTGGCGTCGACAGAATTCAAGAAACAAAATTGCAGAAACATTAACTTTAACACTTTGCCCATCGTCGATGCATCGTTGGTGTCGACAACATAGGGCACGGTAGTCAGGGACACATGTCTAAATAAAATCACCGATGCCGAGGAAGCGTTTCGCACGAAGAAGTCAAAATCAACCGCCATGTCTCTCTACCACGTAAATAGTCTGTACAACTTAGTCTTTCCCTGTGTCATATTTATGTTCCCCGTGTCATATCTGTACTTCCAGGTCAACATTTCCACGTCACCACTGTATGACAGTTTGGGTCGACATCGAAGCTTTCACTTTAAGGTATCAACAAACAATGTCTAAGAAAAGTGTCGATGTCGATTCACTCATTTACTATCGACAGACTGATAGGCCACCATACACTAGGGATTTTAATCGAACCTTCCACATTCTACATCGACGATCCTGGCCACTCTGCACTATGGTACCATTTGAATACCCTACTATTGTCCCTTGACGCCGATCATGCTAGTTTTGAAAATACGAGAAGGCTCGATAGTATGATGGTACACTTTCAACAAAAGTAGGATCGAATTTTGTGATTTGATAGGCCAATTAATGTTTCGTGCAACACACATTGCTATCATGTGCGCCAACCAAACAATAGAAGTTTGAATCCGTCGATGAACTGCAAAATAACGCACTCCTGCGTTGCATTTAATCCCAAGCATGGTTCGGATTCTGTGATGGATTGTGCATAACATATTTTACACCCTTGAATTTAAGAACTGATGTGACAAGGTAAGTATGCTCTCGGTTTAAATTTATAAGGACATATTTAGATGTGGTATTCTGTGCACAAATCGCTTATTCCCTGGAGCAAACGAGTGAGGGAATGCATTTAAGAGTTTACAGCCTGATCTCCAAATCTGAGTACCAGTAAAACCAGGTTAATCTTGTGCAAGGAAGAGGAAAATGCCTCCAAGAAATCCAACAACTAGGCGCTCACCAAGAACACCCAAACTGATATAACCAGAGGTTGGTGAAGGGTCCACACCAAGCACCACAAGGGAACTTGATTTTGTCTCAAAGATGAAATCGGTTATTCACACATCCACCAAGAAGTAGTTTACCCAACCTCCAACATTGGATGACACAGAGGCAAGTACAAGGTCTAAAGTGGTGCTCCCACATTGGGGAGACTTGTACAACAAGATCAGTCAGGAGGATTACCCTGAGTTCACACCTCACAACAATCCAAATGTCCGAATATTGGATGATGAAGTGTTCCCAAACATCAAGAGGTTAAATCTGCATAGGGTGGCTAGCCGGACCCCAATTCTGCCCTACATCGAAACCTTGGGGTGGATAATTGACCGTGCAGACATGGTGAAGTGCACTATCAACAATGAGGAAGGTGAATGTGTTGGTGTTTTCCTTCTGATGGAGGTTCAAAAGTATTACAAACTTAGAGACCCAGAGGAAAGGCTAAAAATAGACTTCGTGGTCAAGTTTTACGAGTTTCATGATACCAACCGATTGCTAGCCTCGTGGTGGAAAGAGGATAAAAAATTCACAAACATGAGCACTAGTTGGTACAAAACGATTAATCTTTGAGATCCTTACATGTATCTAATGGAGTTAATTTGTCGGCTATACAGAGAAAATGATTGCTCCAAATTTTCGGAGGCATGGATTCCCTTGCAATACACCATGGCGATATCTGGGAGCAGTTTCAATAGGGGAGCCATTATCTCCAAGTATCTAAGTATTAATCTTTCACACGCTCAGAAACCAAAGGAAGGAGAGGTTCTGACCTTCTACATGGGATCATACTTGCTGGATGTAATTTGCGCAAGGAACATTTTTGCAGGTATGAATTTGAGCTGACATATTTCCGAATTGCCTGTACATGTGTATTTCAGTACCTTATGGGAAAATAGATACAAGAGATCATATGATTTGATATGTGATGAGTTCATAGCTAGGGTATACTTCATCATTTTTAGAAAGGAGTGCCCTCGGCTTTCGGTGGGGAAAAAAAGAGATGATAGCTAAGGTAGGCCACTTTTACTTCGAAGAAACTAGCACCTACATCAGAGTATTCAGAGTTACCGATGCACCCCACCTGCATCAGAGTATTCACTGAGAAATTCTAACCATCTGCTTTGCCTAGCATTAAGAGTTGGTTGATCAAATAAACATTTCAGACCATTATGGTCTGTCTTTAGTTCTAACCTTTTCCCCATGAGGTAGTGTCTCCATTTCCTCAAGGAATGTACTATGGTTTCCAACTCCAAATCATGAGTGGCATATTGTCTTTCATGCTCCTTCAACTTCCTTGATTCATAACACATAAGAAACCCATTTTGACCGAGGAATCTACCAAGTCCTTCTTTACATGCATATGTGGATACAATGAAGTCTTCATTTGGGTCTACAATTCTTAGTATTGGAGCACTTGTTAATAATTGCTTCAAGTGTTGGAAACTTTTTTCACAATCCAATGTCCACTGAAACTTCACACCCTTCTTTTGTAAGGAAGTGATTGGGTGTGCAATTTTTGAGAATCCTTCAATAAATCTCCTATAGTAGCCCGCAAGACCCATGAATGATCTGACCTTTGTCACATTCTTTGGCGCTGACCATTCTCTAATGGCTTCTATCTTCTCAGGATCCATTGCTATCCCATCCTCTGAAATGATATGCCCCAAATAATGAATTTGCTTGTGATAAAATGAGGACTTGCTCAATTTGGCATACAAATGATGCTCCCTTAATACTTGCAACACCATCCTCAAATGATGCTCATGCTCTTCTTCTGACTTGGAATATACAAGGATGTCATCCAAAAAGACAATGACAAACTTGTCTAAATATTCTCGGAAAACACCATTCATTAAGCACATGAAAATGGCTAGTGCATTTGACAACCCAAATGGCACCACTATGAACTCATAATGACCATACCTTGTCCTGAAGGTGGTCTTGCCGATATCTTCCTCTTTAATCCTTACCTGATGGTATCCCGACCTGAGATCTATCTTTGAAAATATCTTTGCATCCTTCAATTGATCAAAGATATCATCAATCCTTGGTAGATGATACTTGTTCTTTACAGTCACTTTATTCAACTGTATGAAATGTATGCACAACTTGATGTCCCATCTTTCTTCTTCACTAAAAAGACTGGGGCACCCCAAGGTGACACACTTGGGCGTATATACCCCTTCTTCAGAAGTTCTTCAAGCCGCATTTGCAACTCCTTCAACTCTGGTGTACTCATTGTCTAAGGAGTCTTTGACATTGGAGTTGCACCAAGAATTAAATTTATAGAGAAATCAATATCTCTCTTTGGGGCTAGTCCTGGGACCTCTTTGAACACATCTTCAAAATCTTCCAGGACTGCATGATCTTCCAAATTTGGCACCTTATCTTTAGGTGTCTCTTCGATATGAGTTGCAAATATTTGACACCCTTTTTTGTAATATTTCTTCAACTGCAATGCTGAAATTTCTCTGATGGTTACTACCCTGGGAATTCCCTGCACTTTCCTTAGGCTCCCTTCCTCATCCAAGCAAGTAAATGCCTTGTTATGACAGTCCAAGATAGCATGATGTTGGTCCAACCAATCCATCCCAATTAGATAATCATAAGAACCTAAAGGCAAGATGTTCAAATTAGTCCTCCTGTTCAGTCCATTCATGTCCATAAGACATGACTTAACCATCTCATTAACTTTCCTTTTGGCTCCGATAGCCAGCTATACCAACCAAGATTTTACATGCTTGCTTCTTAGCAAATGTAAACATTCCACCATCTTAGGATCTATATAACTATGAATAGCTTCTAAATCAATTAAAGTAACAATGGTTTGGTTGTTGATCATACCTTCCACTTCAATCATATATGACTGATACTCTTCTTGCTTGTTGTCCAGGGTTGCATAGATCCTTGGTACATTTCTGCCCATGTCCTCCACTGTTTCAGCTTGCTGTACATTGTGAACAATCCTCACTTTTTCACCTCTATGAAAACAGTCTCTGAACATATGATCTCCTTTACAACCCCAACATTGAATAGGTGGCTGCCTTGGCCTTTGACCCCCTGTTTCAGTCATTCTGGGTTCTCTAGAAGTTGGCTATCCCTGAGGATTATTTATGAAGAATGGTCACTTAGATCCCTTCTTCCTCTGATCCATCTTGAATTTCTTTTTGTCTTCCCAAGCTTTTTGGAAAGTTGGCCTTGCTTTTTGCTGATCATATAGGCATTTAGCTCACCTTATGGTCTCCTCCAATGTCTTGGGATCATCATACTGTATTTTGTCACTGACAAATGATGGCAATCCACTCAAATACTTCAAAGAAACATAGCTTTGAATCTTAGCTGTCTCATCCTTGTTGAAAGAAACATACTTCAACAGTTCTAAAAACCTTCTTTCATATTCATCTATGGTCATACTCCCAAGTTTGATTTCAAATAACTCTTTCATTTTCTTGTCATAGTATCTCTTAGTCAAGTATTTCTTCTCAAAATACTTCTTGAATTCCCTCCAAGTAACACTTTTCTCTTTAATGTGCCACACCTACACAAGATGATCCCACCACATGGACGTTTTTCCCTTGAGTTGATAGATGGAAATTCTACCTTCTGCATGAGAAGAATAATTATGCAATTGAAAATACTTTCTCATTTCCAACAACCATGTGTCTGCATCTTCATCCTTCTTGTGCTCACCATCAAATGTAGGAGGTTTGATTTTGTTCATTTCTCCTCGTAGCTCATTCACCCCAGATGTCTTATGCTTCCTGATAGGGGATGGACTTGTGCTGCTATGTGTTGTCTTATTGGAATGCCTCGAGGAGTGATGGTGATGTCTGCTTACACTTCTTGCTCTTTTTTTATCATAAGGAGACCTCTGACTTCCTGATTTGCTTGAGCCACTCTCCTTATACAATTTCTTTTCTATTATGTTCAAGCTCTGCATTAAGTTCATATTGATGTCCTCTTACTGCTCCTTGGCTCTCATAAGCCTTTCATTATCATATTTAAGGCTTTGGACATCCTTCTGCAAATTTTTAATGGTCTCTACCATATTCATGTTTTCATCCCTTCCTTCTCCATGTCCATTGGAGTTTGTTCCTTCAATGCCCAAATGGGCATCCATCCCTCTAATCTCATCTTCTTGGCTGTAATTCCCCTGTGCCTCTTCCATTCCTATGGACTTTGTACTGATCTTAATCTAACCTAGTTGTTGTTAACTCTGCAAAATGTGCAACCAACAAAACTTTGTTAGGCTAACTGTCTCAACAATTTCATGAAAAATATGAACCATGTTGGTTCAATAATACATCAGATTTATTTTTTCTGATTTCTTGAAACATTAAATGCCTAGATCAATTTTATGGGTGAATAATTATTTCTACTATCCAACACCTTTCCAACACTTGCTCCCATGCTCAATTATGAGTCTTGAGCAAGAAGTTATGGTTATTGGAAAATTGTCCATTAATTTTTATGTTCACACTTCAACTTGGTGCAACTTTGCGTTGTAATTATGCCTTTTTGCACCTACTCCGTTGGATTTTTCATAGGATCTCAATTGGGTTTCTTCATATACATATTTTGGATAGTCTATCCAAGTTTCACCTCTTTTCGGGTTCTGGGATACTAGTTACAACTTGCTGAGGTTCTAGGCCAATTTGTGTTTTTGGTCTGGAATGCTACATGTACCTTCTTTTCCATATTAAACATTTTTAACATGCCCAAAAATTTAATTCAGCTTTGGGACTGCCTTCTATGGTTCAATAGATTTCCATTGACTGATCCTGCGCCTCAATCTAATTCCAAAGAAAAAAGTTATGGCTCTTTGAAGTTAGTTGGGTCTTAAAATTTACCCTCCACTGTTTGTGCTGTAACTTTCTGTTGAGCAGTGAACACACCCTAAAAATCCAATGTAAGTTTTTTTCTTTTTGGGTACCACTTGATCTTTGCACTGTTTGATTCGATTTCATTTTTTTTGAAAATGTTTTTCCTTTTGCTTATTATCATGACTCTGATTAGTTTTCAGGTCTATTTGAAATTATGAAACCCCATGAATTTAAAAAAGGCCTTAATGCCTGAATAAAGAATCCAAAGTCAAAACACTTCACCCAATATACTCAGAGTCGACATCGGTAAAAATCAAGTTTTGATTGTGCAAATGTTTTGCAAACGGATATCGCCGATTCCTCTTTGACATCAGTAAAATACGAGGGGAATAGTCGTTAATCAAGGAAGAAAAAATATCGCCGATAGCTGATACCTGGTGCGCCTATTGGAATCGGGGAAGACCTAAAAGGATTGTGGCGTACATTGTGACCACGCTAAAGAGTTCTCCCGATCGCTGATCCATGATGCATTTCGACATCGGGACTTTTTCGAGGAAGCTAGTCCGCAGAAAAACATGTGATAGGTATCGTCGATCGCCGATCCCAGATACTTTTCGACATCCACAAGTTAAGATATGTTTTAAAGAAAATGAATTAATGAAATCTCTGGCTCCGATTAATACACATGGATTAGGCCACCTGTCTTCAACGCCAAATGTCTTTGCCAGATTGGAGAACAATACGATCTAGTTTTACCCTGAGTCATTCTTGGTTCCCTAGGTCTAAGTCACACCTCCAATTCAGCTTTTCCACGATAGCATTGTACGATGAGATTGATTGGCGTCAAAGATTTTACGAGGGATATCGACGCAAACATTCATAGCACATCCCCGATTCCTGATCCACCCACTGAGAAAGAGACATGATGAGACGTTTTAGAGTTAGATATGATTAGATTTCGTTCATTTTAGGGTCTAATTAATACCAAATCCCGCATTAGTTGCTACCTCGTGCACAAATCAACACGGCCATTTAAAATCACCAATAGAGCACATCACCCTCGTGCCCCCGTCATCAACCCACGGTGAATTTAAGTTACAGATATTCAACAACAAATTTGTTTTAAATTTCACTCATCACCTGAATTCAATGGCTGATGTGACACGGTAAGTTCTTCACTGGTTTAAATACTCTTGAGTCATGGTAAGCATAATCATTCTGTGCACAAAAAAATTCAGAGCATAAGGAGAAGCGAGACGAGTAATTCAAAAGATGCAGAGATCCCGTGAGTATCAAATAACTAGGTTTAGAAAGATTTACAGGTATGTACCCAAGTCTATGGATTTTACATGTTTACTCTTCATATATTTTTATCCAGTGTTGCTCTATACACAGTCTCTAAAGATTTATTTTGAATGCAGGAACAATGCCGCCAAGGAAGCCAACCATTAGACAATCGTCAAGGGCACCGAAACTGAAAGAACCAAAGGTAGGTGAAGTCTCCTCCCTCCTCCCCAGGGGTCATAAGACAATTGGACTAAACGCTGAGACCTGAGCCTGTCATCAAAACATCAACGAAGAAGGATTTCATCCAACTTCTGACCTTTGGAGATACAAAGGCAAGCACAGGGTCCAAAATGACACTCCCGCATTGGGGAGAGCTCTTTAAAAATATCATCCGAGAGGAATACCCAGAATACATCCCACACAACGATCCTGATGTCAGAGCATTCAATGACGAAGTGTTCGCAAATATCTGGTGGTCATACCTACATATGGTGGCTAGTAGAACCCCTGTCTTCCCTTGTGTCAAACTCTTGAAGTGGCTCATTGACCACATAGACACACAAAAATGTTTGATCAATGATGAAAATGGTGGGTCTGTCAGAGTGTTCCTTCTGGTGGAGGGCCATAAGTATTACAAGCTTAGAGAACTTGAGGAGCGACTAAACACAGATTTCATCATAAAATTCTATGAGCGCCATGACACCAGCTGGGTGATGGCCTCATGGTGGAGAGAAGATAAAAAAATACACCAACCAGAACACTGGCTGGTACTAGATGACCAACTTAAGGGAGCCATACATATACCTGATGGTTCTCATCTGCTGATTGTATGGGGAGAAAAACTACTCCAGATTTTCAGAGGCACAAATGCCTCTAGCTTACATAGTGGCCATTTTTTAGAGTGACTTCAACTGGGGAGCTATCATTTCTAAGCAACTAAGCATCTGCATACAACAGGCTCAGACACCGAAGGAAGGAGAGACACCAGCCTTCTACATGGATTCATATTTACTAGATGTCATGTGTGTTAGAAACATTTTCACAGGCATGAAACTGAGCTGGAACGTTGCAGAGCTCCTGATCCGTGTATATTTCAACATCCTATGGGAGAACATGTACAATAAATATTACTTCCCATCTGTGATGAATTCATCGCCCATATTTATTTCATTCTTTTCAAGAAAGAATGCATGAGAATGTCGTTCGCGGCCAAAAAGATGATATCGAAGGTAGGCCACTAGTACTTGGATGAACTAGACACATACATCAGGGTGTTTGGGGCCACCAGAGCACCACATCTCCTACCAGTACATGTCCCCGACCAGCTTATAGTGGGAAAGATATGCTACCAAACCATCCTTCAAGGATACAATGCCACCCTGGTCAAGGAAAAGAAGCGGGCGTTCATACCTTATGGATTCCATGTAGGATTCTACCTGGTGAAGGACACTGCTCAAGCCAAACAAGAAGGGCTGAGCCAATTGGAGTTCAGATTTTAGACCGACCGATTCTGCAAGCATGACCCAAAGGGTCTGGTCTTGAAACATGCCTCGCATGTGTCGTCCTGTTGGTCATATGCCCACGACAAATTTGAAGACAAAGTCTTCACAGAAAATGCCCAGGACTGGGACGAGGTGGTGGCAAGGATGGTCGACCCCAAAATAACCAGGTTCAAAGCCATGAACCTGGATGAATAGGTGATGACCATAGACCAATCGACTCAAGAGGCCCTTAGATCCAGGGAAGAAATGATAGCGACAGAAGCAACAGAGGTCCCACTGGTAGCTCCGGTGCAAGAAATAGGTTTCCCCATGACACATGACACACGAGAAAGGGGGTTTCTCATGATAGAATAGGTGCAGCAAGTAATTGATCAATTACAAGATGACCTGGACCTCACAGGAATGATAGGGTCCCCTGTCGACAACCCAGATGAAAGCCAAACAGGTCCAAGCAACCCTTAACTAATAGACATTGATGAATTCGCCAGGTTAGACGACCCTGAAATCACAACGCCATAGGCCAGATCATCGGTGGGTGTTTTATCTCAGCCGGAGACAGTCAGAGTATCAGGGAGGGAAAATGCACCAAACCCGCTCCGTGAATTAATAAACATCTATGATGATGAAGAGATCCTGGAGGTATCCCTAATAAATCCTGTATAGATGATAGAGGAAAATGAGCTAGAAAAGACATCTTCCCTAGCTCCCGACGCTCAAATTCATGGCCCTCCACAGAATGGGCAAGAGGTTGAGAGTGTCCTAGACATTGAGTTACCCAATGCACTAGAGACACAAGTAGGTAGTCCAAAGGATGATTCAAGATCGAGTGGACAAAAGGAAGAAACTATGCAGCAGGAAATCGACATCTCAGCGGTCGATAATCAAGTAAGTACCAAGCCTACCCCCGATGCCTCGATTTCAATCGGTACTCAAATTACCAATGAGAGACAAACAAAAGCCGGGCCTTCAAAACACAAGGAAGAAGTTCAAGAACGCAGTCTTGAACAAATATATACCATTGGGAGCCTGAGAAATATGCTCACTTGGGGAGGTCAGCAAATCCTTGAGCCCATGGATGAAGTCACTGGCATACATGCCATCACTTATGACCGGAAAAGGAAAGTTATTGTGTAGAGGACCACCAAGAAGAGGAGGATCACTCTAGATCGCTCCATCCTCATCACCATGGAGGAAAATCTGATAAATACAGAGCATGCCAAAACATCTGAACTTATCGGCGCAGGGATGGAAATCATAGATGCCATCCTGGACAAAGAAAAAAGGGATGAAGAGGAGCCGACGACTGCTTTGAAATAATTGGAACATTTGCATTACTTGGCGAAATATTACCAGGACACCACACAGGCCGCAGTGTACCTAAGAAGCGAATTCAAGGAGGCCTACAACAAATTTACAGATGAACGACACCTATTCACTGCAAGGATAGCAGAGCTGGAAGAGGACACCCTCATGGCGCTGGCCACATGTAAGGATATGGAGAGGTGGTATGAGAAAGCACAACAAGCCATGGAAAGGGCCGACTATATCAACGCGGTTCAACAGGGCCGAGATACAGAATAACATGACATCTAGGTGTTAAAAGAAAGCAACCTCGATCACATAAAGAAATTGGTCGAATATTGGGAAAAAATGGCTCGGGAACCTCATCGGTAAATCAAAGAGAAATGGGCCAAGTGAGAGAAAAGATGTATCAAGATCAACCGGATAATGACAAACATCGGCCTCCCCGAATTTGGCACACCCAATGACTTTGTTGACTTGCGCAACATAGTCAAATCGCACGCCGAAAAAGACTCATCATGGGCAGAGGAAATAGATAAGGTGACAGACATGGTGCCGGGACAGGTGCAACTATTCATGGAACACTCGATCAAAGCTCAGGTCATGTTGCAACAATTAAGTGCCAAAATAGTCAAGTATCGAGCACAAGCAGTGGAGATAAGAGAGATTCTTTTGGTCCCAATGGAACAACATAGATTCTCGTATGCTAACACATGCGAGGATATTTTCATCAAGTGGTCGGAGTATGAGAAGAGTCATCCACTTAAGTGAGATCATGTGATGAATCCTAGAAATACTGATAGAAGAGAGCGCCATGTGGCGAGTTTTGTTTTACTTAGTTGCACTTTAATAGTTATTTTTAGTTAGTAGTATGTTATAAATAGGAGGATCGACCTATTAGAAAAGGTGGATGGTTGTTGAAAAGACCCCTCATTTTGGATTTTGTGAAGACCTATTTCAGAGTTGCCTTAATTGAGAAGTCTTGTTTAGGACCAGAGACAAAGTTGTGTTTTTCATCAAAAGTGTGTATGATTGGATGTGGAGAAGAATTATTTCTGATTTCATCTCTTGAATGGATGTTGTAATGAGTAAGAGCTTATAAAATTATTGATAAGTTATCTGATGCAATGATTTATAGTTCTTATCTCTAATGATTAAAAGTAAGTCGTTGTGTTATTATGTGCTGGATGATTAGAGTTAAGAGAATTATTTTTGTTGTCGTCGTTTATTGCATGTATGTTTTCTTTATGATAAATTGTATCTTAGTCAAATTGGAATACCAACAGGTTAATGTATTAGTACTAGGCTTGTGGTAGGTCATTGTTGTCTGCATGTTAGAGTGAAAGGGTTATCCCAAAGCTCATCCTTCTCCAATAGTTGAGTTTTTCCCTCTCTGTTACCTAGTTGGTTTATACCGGCTTTTATCTTGTATCGGTCCCACCTATAAGAGAAAATACAAAACAAAGAACATTCGAACTGAAGGAGAAAGCCTTCACGAGAAAACGTAAAGCCCATTGATTATTTGTCCGGATCGCAAGATCTGGAGAACCATTCCACTATTAAACGCTGCATAGTCTAATTGGGCCTTGGTGGCGAGTTTGGTTCCTGCTGTTGAGTTAAAGGGATTTAGAACCCCTCAACACTTTCTCATAAAAGCTTCGTTTGACGAACGATTTACACCATTAGAAAGCTCTCTCCGAGATCTTTTATTTGAGCTGCAGAGACAGAGTGTGCCTTAGTACACTCTATTCTCATATTTTTTAGGTAGCTAAAAATGTTGTTAAGGGCCTAAAAAACGAGCTGCAAAAAGATGACGTTCAAACAATATAAAATGTCGGGGAATTTCATTGGTTTTCCATTGTTGTTCATGCTCTAAATGGCTTCACGCGCACAATTTTCAATCTGTACACCCATATTTAGCATGCGCAACACCACCACAAGGTAAATTTTGCTCCGCGCACCTATAACAACTGTGCATCACTTCTTTGTCATGCCAATAACTGGTGCACACTACTTTTGTGTCACGCCAATACCCACCATGCAAAATTTTGGTTCTTTCACTATTACCTATTGCGTGCCATTTTTATTGTGTGCACACCGTGCACACCTTATTATGCGTATGCACACTGCGCAATGCTAAATTTAGCGCACACACCAGCACGCCAATTTTTTTCCGCGCAACGCCAAAATTTAGTGCACGCACCCGTACACCAACATTTTTCTGCGCAATGCCAAAATTTAGTGCGCACACTCCTACACCAACATTTTTCCGCGCGGCACCAAAATTTAGCTCGCGCACCAGCACACCAATATTTTTTCGCACAGCACCAAATTTTAGCGCGTGCACCCACACGCCAATATTTTCCATGCAGTGCCCAATTTTACATATAACAAACCTTTTTACTGCGCATCATGCATTTTCAGTGTGCCCACCTGTGCACATTCATTTTTATGCGCATCAATTCCTTGTGAATTCCACTGCAGAGATTGGGGCTTTTGCTTAACTTTTTCCCAATTTCTACCATAAACATTCTGCAACTATGAAATTTATTCAATTTCACCCCGATAACACCAATTCAACCTCTGCAACAACAATCGCTGCGGTTTGACATTTCTGGAACGAATTTTTCCCAAACTCAAGTCACGAATTGAGAATTTAAATTACTAATCTCGCTCGAACTGCTATGGCTTCACTGTAACTTCAAATTCGACCAATTCCAGGCCTGAATTTGCTAGAACAAATATTAAATAAAGAATATCTCACCACATGGCCAAATTTCTCAATTTTCCCATGAATTTAACAACATAAATTGGGGCTTTTTCCCAATTCCGCAAAATTACTGTTACTTTTTCCATGGATGCTTTGCAACTCGAAATTTAGCCACTTCAAAATTAATCCTCTATGAAATTTCGCTTCAACTCAAGTTGCTCGGCCCATCCAAACTCAGTGTTGAAAACTGAAGCTCTGGAGTCCAACCCGGTTTGGTTCCTGCTACTCTAGAACATGCTTTTATTCTCTACTCAACATACTGTAACATACCCAACATCCAACTGAGCTATGCCACACGTTTTTTTTTGAAGTGCATGGAATTAAAACATATACACACAGAGCTCTTGCGAAACTTTATATATAAAACGTAAACAGACAAATACATTATGTAAATGCACAAATTTATACTGAAATAACAGTAAACATATACATGTAGCATATACAGGCAATACCCATAAATATAAACACAGTTATAAACAATACATAGGATAAACCCATAAAAATAAACACGTAAATAATAATGCAACATGTAAATTTATCACACAGTTTACACTTATCTTGGTAAGAATATCACCAACTGCGTGCAGACCTTCAACGAACCTCCCAGCCTTAGACCACACTTCTCATGACTCTCAACAGTGGGTCACCCCCGAGCTGGGACTAAACTCCACCCAGGTAAAGGGATTCCTAACCAGGCTAAGGGCTCATAGACAACAGGAAAGACTCCATCACAGGTGCCAACTCAAAGTAACAACCTACAATCCCTCATTCCCACATGCTTTTCCCACCCCAGGAAGTGTGCCCCTTCTCTGCTCAACAGTCCTTCAGCTGCCCCACTTCCTTTTCGGGCTTCAACAACAGGCTGGACATGAAGTCTCAGATCCCTGCAGATGCAGTTTAGCACCTTCGAAAATCAATTCCCAGTAATTCTCTCACCCAGAGAGAAATTTCTCACGGGCCTGACAAGCTGCCTCTTCAATATTCCATGGGCTTGACAACCCATTTCTTTAGTCCAACTCCCAAGCTAACCAGCTACGCAACTAGGTATGGGTACAGATACAAGTTCAAGTACGGTGATAAGAAGGTACATAAGATAGCTCAATGAGTGTGTGAATGATCATGGAATGGTTGCATGGATGATCGAATGATGGAAGGAATCTCGGGAAATGAACTAAGTCCAAACTATATGTATGCATGTCCCCAACTTGACACTTGTCATGTTGGAGCTACTTTGGCCCACTTGTCCCCATCTTTAGAATTTAGGATAAAATAATTATCCATACTTTATGATTTAAGGAATATTAATATAATATTCCTTTTTGGCTTAAGCTCCCTACCTTATCTCCTTTTCCTTAACTTTTAGTGCCCCCCTTTCCCTAACTAGTGGAGTTTAGTCCCCCATACTCTTTTATTGTGGTCAGTCTGCGCGCAACGATGTATTTTATATTAATGATGAGACATATACAAAAATAGGCTCACTGGCCTTTAACATCTAGGCTCTCCGACCTAATCAAAAGATAAGCATCCTAGCTTATAATAATTGGATCACCAGCCTATAAAACACAACATATACACAAAGGCTCACTAGCCTCAAAATCGCGCACACGTAAGTTGTTGCGTGCAGTATCCTGGAATGTGCTCACTTCATCATTTTACTGTGCAATACATGCACGCACTATGCCATGAAAGGTGCATAGAAAAATGGTATCAAACAACTTACCAACTTAACTACATTTTCATTTTACATTCACAATTGGGTTCAGCCTAGGGGTACAAAAATGCCTTTTGGGATCATGAATGCAGGGGAAACATTCCAAAAGGCTATGTATATAAATTTTGTTGATGAAAATGATAAGTTCATTGTCATTTATTTAGATGATATTACCGTGTTTTCAGATTCTGATGATGAGCATCTAAAACATTTGAAAAGGGTTTTTCAGAAATGTAAGAAGTTTGGCATTTCATTAAATCCCAAGAAATCCAACTTTGGATTGCAAGAGGGTAAACTACTTGGTCATATCATCTCGAAAGAAGGAATAAATATAGATACCAGCAGGGTGGCTTCAATTATGAAAATTGACACACCTAGGAGCAAAAAGGAGGTACAATCTTTTCTTGGAAGAGCAAACTTTATGAGGAGGTTTATCCCTAATCTGGCAGAAATCATGAAGTTCATTACCAACATGCTCAGAAAAGGTAGTGAGATAAAGTGGACTCCAGAATCCAGGAAATCCTTTGAGGACATAAAAGTAGCATTGACCAAGGCACCAGTATTGTCCAGTACATACTATGCAAATGAGTTCATCTTGTTCTCTTTTGCATCAAAACACACTATTGCTTGTGTTTTGTTGCAGAAAGATGAACATAATTTTGAAAGGCCCATAGCCTATTCCAACATAACTCTGAGAGACTCTCCATTGAAGTATGACATCATGGAGAAGCATGCATATGCACTGGTAAAGGCCCTTAAAGAATTTATAATTTATATTTTGCATTCTCATGTTGTTGCTTATGTGCCCAGTAATGCTGTGAAAGAAATCCCGACTCAATATGATCTTGAAGGAAGAAGAGGCAAATGGATAGCTTATCAAATGTCAGGGGCTTGCCAAACTGATGACACAGTCAAGCTATGATGTCTTGAGGATAAATTTTATTGCTGACTTGTCAGAAAATTCAAAAGAAGAAATAGTCCCACAAGTATCCCAAAAATTTCTTGAATCTTCATAGTATGTTGACATTATCTATGTGTTGAGAATTTTACAAGCTACTCCTGAACTAAGTAAAACAAAAGATAGGTTTCTGAATTTGAAAGCAACAAAATTTTGTATTCTTGATGGTTCTCTGTATTGGAAGGATCTTGGGGGAAGAAGAGGTAAAACTTTGTATTCTCTGATGGTTCTTTGTATTGGAAGGAGGGGTAAAACATACTATCAAAGAATTTCATAAGGGTGAATGTGGAGGGCATCATTATTGGAAAACCATAGTGCATAAGATACTGTGAGCAGGGTTTTATTGTCCCAACATATTCTTTGACGTGTATAAGGAGGTGTCAAGTTGTCATGAATGTCATATTTTTGATGGCAAAAAGAAATTGCTTCCCTTGCCTTTAAAACCAATTTCTGTTGACAGGCCGTTTAGGCAATGGGGTCTTGATTTTATAGGAGAGATTCATCCACCATATTCAGCTCAACATAGATGGATATTGACAGCTATAAACTACTTCACAAAATGGATTGACATAGTCCCAACAAGGCAAGCTACTGATGCTGTCATTATTCAATTTCTGGAAAGCAACATTCTGTCTAGGTTTGGTTGCCCGGTCAAAATAATAACTGATAATGCAATGACATTCAAGTCCAAGAGAATGGAAATTTTTTGCAGTGATTACAACATAACCCTTGGTCATTCCACAACTTATTACCCACAAGGTAGTGGATTAGCTGAGTCATCCAACAAGAGTTTGACTAGAATTATCAAAAAGCTGTTACAGGAAAACAAGAAGGCTTGGCACAAGAAGCTTATTTTTCACTGTGTGTTATAGTGGGAATCCCCCCCTATGGACTACACTAGGGTTCAACATGTAGGCAGAGCTAACTATCTAAAGTCTCATACTCTTTAACAACTACCCCAAATACACCCCACAGTCATGCATAAACACAAGTTAAAAAGATCCGGTAACTCTACCTTAAACTCCGCGTTCGGTGTCGATCCTTTTGCGTTTGATTCTTCCTTGAATACAAGTCTCTTCCCAAGGCCGACCTGCATTCATAAACAGACAAACAAATAACTACGAACATGCATCTTATATATGAATTAGTGGGTTAGATGTCATAATCAAGTATAAATCAAACATAAAGATTGAACACATCATATTCGGGACAGAAAAAATATTCCTTTTTATTAATATCACAAAGTTACTTACAATGAGATCAATGACATCTCCTCGAACCTGGTCTGAGATCCTCTTCACCAAGCTCCAACTACACTTCCACGTATCTTTCTCCTCCTCATCTCTCTCTAGGGAATGGATTAGGCTTGCAATGGAGGAAAAAGGCAAGAATAGGGAATTTTGGCTCAAAACTCACAATGTGGCTGCAAATTCTTGGGGCAAGGGGGGAAAGTGAAATGGGCAGAGTTTCATTGTTACTATGCTTAGATTTGGAATGAGATCCCAACACCTACTTTTATATGACAAAAAAGATGGTTATTCAATTGGGTGACGGGCTATATGCGGTAGGACAGTTGGGAAACTACCCAATAACCCGTAATCTCAACGAATTCCTCGCAACTTTTTGATTTTTACAACTTTTGTGAGTATACGCAGGTTGTAATAGGGAATATAGAATATGTACGCGAGATGTAGTGGTGCAACAAGCGTGTGTACGTGGGCAATAATGTTGCAGGGCGCGTACATCTTCAAAAATGTGGTTTTTAAGAAGCATTGCTCAGTGATGGCTTGGAAAAAATAGCAAGTAAGATGGTCTGATGCCAGGTATGCATGTATGGTGTAATTTAGGGTTATAATAGAGGCCCCCTAATGTGTGACGTCATAAGAGATATGATGGCCGAAATACATTGCAAATATTCACCAACGTATGAAGCGAGTGAGCCCGAGACCAGAGTTCGGGAGGTGCCATCTGCAAAAATAATAATTGTCTCACCGAGGCGGGCATTCTCATGCTCGGGATGAAATAAATCATGGCTTCCAATCAAATACACTAGAGATCCATGCCATATAACTATATAAAGTGTAGCCACGAGCAATACATATGGGATCTACATCTCAAAATCAAAGATATACATGTATAGTATCCATCTTCAAGAAGCCAATGACACCTGATGGCTGGAGACGAGGCCTTCAGAGCTCGAGAAACAAGTTCAAGATCTTCAAAACTCGAGTAGGAGTGTAATGTGAGTGTACAACTTCACTACTTAAAGGTCTTCGACGACTCGTCAGGGAACAGACCAGAGGATCTCGGTGATCAGGTAGAGAACTTCAGTGATTTTGAACAAAGACTTGATTGGACTTTCGGGATGGCCGGGCATGAGGGCAAGAGACAAACTGCAGAGAGGCCAACTCAAGTTGGGTAAAACTTCCCTTGGACAATAGCATGACATATGATCAGACTCAGACAACATGACATTGACATAAGTTCATGATGTAAAAGGCAACACAAACTCTCCATCTGTTTGGAAGATTAACCAAACGGAGGAGGACACAACTTTATGTAGCGAGAACAACTTCCTAAGGTCATATTAAATCCCAAAGCTTGACAAACAAACAGAAGGATGTGCTTTGTCCAAGGGTGACTCATTGTGCTACCATAAAAAGAAAATACTTTTCCTGTCCTCTTTTTGGGGTATATTTGATTTTTTTTTTGTCTTTTTCAATAATTTTGGAAAGCTTGAAAAAAAATAAAAGAATGCTACGTTACAAAGGAGGAACGAGTGTCGCAAGCATACTAGTTCCAAGCGCAAGGAACACACTAATGCTCAAAGGAAGGAGACATGTGCAGGGAAAGGACACTAAGAAAAATTCCTCCATGGGTCAAGGTGTCAAGACGCAAAGACAAAGTGATACAAGGCCTGCGTATAAGGCATATTTCAAAGGTTCAGTTGAGAGCAACATGGAGCCGACATTAGGCCAAAGACGCAAAAATGAAAATGCGATTAATAGGACACAATGATAATGCCCTTCAATGTAATTTTAAAAGAGCCTAGAGAAGGTAAGCTCGATGGTTTTTCATTTTTAGAGAGTTTGAAAAAGCGCAAACAAAGACTCCACTGGGGTACCTTTTTCAAAGGTAGTCTAGTCGGTTTGAAAAAGGGGTAAACTAGCACTGAAAAGACGTCTATTCAAAACCATTTTAACGAGTGTGACAAAGACAAGATCACTCGACAACCTTTTCAATTTTAATGAGTCTGAAAAGAGCTTAACTATGGACTCGCTGCCTTTTTCTAGATTTAGTCTACTTAGCCTGAAAAAATGAAATTTTTCGAGGAGAACTCTCCCGGCGAGACGAATATCCCGAGGTGTACCTTTTTCCTCCTTAATCTACAGGTCGGAAAAAGGTGTAAACTCATGCCAGTAGATGTTTTTCTGAACCAATTAACGAGTGTGAAAGAACAAGGTCATTCAATAATCTTTTAAATTTGAAGGAATTTGAAAAGAGCTTAATTATGGACTCCGTAGAGGACATTCTTCTGGATCAGTTTAACGAGTGTGAAGGAACAAGGTCACTCAACTATATTTTCAATTTTAGGGAGTCTGGAAAGAGCTTAACTAAGGACTCTGTGGGGGTTCCTTTTTTGTAAATTTAGTCTCTCAGGCCCGAAAAAGGGTTAAACTTATACCTGAGAATAATCTTCTAGTGAACCAAAGTTCCTAGAGCGTACCTTTGTTTGTAAAATTGACCATTCAGACTGAAAAAGGGGTAAACTACCACTAGACATATGTGCCTTCAAGTTTTAGTTTAGCAAGCGTGAAGGACAACAAGATCGCTTGACAATCTTTTCATGTTTAAAGAGTTTGAAAAGGGCTTAAAAGAAAACTCGTTTTTTGGGAGTCCCGAGGGTGAGGTCAATAGTGATAACATATCAGAAGTATGAGGCCCAAACTCATAATCAGGACAAGACTAACAAGCACTCGTGAGCCTAAATTCATTAATGATGACATGGACACCAAAATGCAACCAAGATCTACTTAGGGCATCCATGTAGAGGTAGGCTCTACCTCTAAATTACAACACTTCTAAAGCAACAATGATGGTTTCGTGTCACAAATCGGTGGGATATCTCCTATGGCAAAGCGGAAAAGACAACGAGATGCAAAAAGTGGAGGTGGAATCCTAATATAAATGCACAAAGTTGAAAAAATGACTTTTTACCAAAGGACCTTTAAAAGTGACCCATCTCCCCAAAAGTTTTCCAAGCCAAAAGTGAAGTGTATCGTGACATCCAATGAGAAACTCAAGAACCATGTTAAATGATTTTCAAGCCAGAAAAAATGACAAAAGCGTCCAAATAATGACAAAAAGGGCCAAAAAAGTCTATAAATAGAAGCTGGCAGCTCATTATCACCATTGCAATTTGAGAATTGACCAAAAAGCCAAAAACACCCCTTTGCTAAAAGAGTTGATTCCGAGAGCTTCAGAGGACGAAACGAATTTCCACTCGAACCAAGTAAGTACAAACTAGCCCCTCCTGTATTTCCATACTTCTTCCTTGCATTAGTTTTAGTTTTTTTTTTGGGGGGGGGCACGCACTCTTAAAAAGGGGCGGCCCTACATGTATGTGAGCTTTCGAAGGACAACCCACATATGCCCGTCGACAGAAAACACTCTGCTCGCATGCATACGCGACTGTGCTCACTATAGCCCGCGTACACCCTCAAAAAGGTAAAGAAAAAGTAAATTAAAGATCTAACTCCCCTTTGAACTTGTCATTGACAGGATGTATGTCCATTGGAGGGAGAGGGAGCATGAGGATATAGATATCTTGGTCGATGAGGACCTTGTAACTATGGCCGCATTGAGACAATGTGGGTTGTGGAAGTTCTTTTGGTGTCCATTTATGAGGGTACAACCCAGGCTGCTGAATGCCTTGGTAGATTATTGACATCCTGATGCTGAGGCGTTTATGCTCGAGGGGCAGTCGTTGAATCCAATGACTGAAGACATTTACTTTCTAACTGGCCTCTCGAGGAGAGGTGAACAAGTCAACTTGTGCGCTTTTCCCCCCTGGCCTCACAAGATTGCTAAGTTGATTGAACTTCATTGCGAGGTCGACACTGAGAAAGTAGGTTCTTAGGTGCCTATCAACAAGATCACCAACCTATCACTGAAAGTGATAGTATTACTCATTGTGTGGATCACTAGATACACAATGTTATATCGGGCCTCCCGGGCGCACATGCATTGTGCAATGCAGTGCTTGAATGCACAAATCTTTGATTGGAGTACGACCATGCTAGACTGCATGAAGAGACAACTGACCAAGTCTCACGGGTGGAACAACAAGAACTTCGGGTTTGGGACTATTCTATGCTCATTCTTCTTCATCGAGAGTACCCAGTCTCAGTCCATGAGAGACAGTGAGGGGCATCTGGCCTCACTCCTAGTAGTGTGTAGATGGGAAACATTGTTGCCACGACAAGGGGGAGGAAGGACCATAGAGGCCTTTGACGACACCTTTTTTGACTGGTGGCCACAAAAAATTCCGACGATAGCGGACTACCCCTACGCTGGGATCAACTTTTCCAGGGACCCAGACATGCCCTTACCTCCCAGAGCTGAGCGAGGAGAGATGGGTATGCTTTTTTTTTTTTTATCTTTAAAGTTTATTTCATTTTTAGTTTCTTTATATATATATATATCATTTTTATGTGTACCAGAGTATCTAAAAACTATGTATCTGTTATGTACAGATGTGGGACCAATGCGTCCAACAGATTTTGCGAGGAGCAAGCAACATCCTCGATCAGAGGCAGCACAAACAACGACCGTCGGACCAACAGTAGTAGCAACAGGGGGACCTCCAGCCGGAGAGGCTGAGAGAGTGTTGAGACGGGTGGAGCGGAACCTCACCGCGCTCAGTCGTACAATGCCCATGGATGAGATTGAGGATCTCCCGCCATCTATGCAGCCTTATGTAGGTTGGGTGCCATGGACCTAGGTCCAACTTTTACGACATTTGGCAAACATCGTCGTTCACTATGGTAGGGCCAACAAGCCCCGTGCTTAGCTTAGGGTGGACCACTTACGTGCCAAGGGCACTCTTTTTGTATATTTTTGAGGGCATAAGCCCCACGATGTATACCAAACATATTATTTTTTGAGGCGCTTGCGCCGACCTATGTACTCTGAAACTTTTGATATATATATATATATATATATGCATATTTACATCTTTTTAAGTCTTATGGATCACATTTTTACAATTTCTGTACATGTGTATGTGTGTGCTTCTTTATGTGTGTGCAATATGCCAATCTAATACATGATTAGCTAGAGTATCTGTGATTTGATTCAATCTCCTAGGAACATGGACATACGTAATGTAATCAAATCATCCTTCTAAGAGACATACTTTAAAGATTTGTCGGTGTAGACAAGGATCATAAACGCGGTGAACCCCATTTAACTGGGACACAACCAGCTGTGCATCTAAGTAGACTCGGAGGTGAGAGATACCATGCGAAAAAGCGTCACAAAGAAACTCTATCATTGCATTGTACTCGACGACATTGTTTGTGGCATCACCTAAACATATACCTCTAGAAGATAGCAACTGGAATTGAGGTGAGAAGATCACCCAAGCTGCGGAAGCAAGCCTCCGAGTGTGTTGGCTAGTGTTGTTCTCGAACCCAATGAACATCTCTGATTCACTTGACATATGCCATAGCGAAAAAAGATGACATAAAAAATGACACATCCATAAAACAAAAAGACAAAAACTAAAACTGTATAAGAACTATAAATATGTACAAGAAGTCACCCAAGGCGTCCCACCTACAAGTAATACTTCTTGAGGTAGAGCCCATTTCTAGGCTCTGTAAAAGCTTTCTCTTTGAAGTCAAATAGACATTAAGCGCCCTTCTTTAGTACCTTCTTCACGATGAAAGGTCTGAACCACATGGTTTTGAACTTGCTTGGCCCTAGGGGATCCTTATCTTGGTCATAGACCAGGACAAGGTCGCCTTCAGAGAAAATCCTAGGATGAACGAATCAATCATATTGACGCTTGAATTTTTGCTTGTGAGCCTCGTTAGCCAAGGCTACATCACGACGTTGCTCATCGAGCTGCTCAAGATATAATAAGCGTTCCTCAATCGGTGAAGTGTCTGGCAATAAATGTACTGCCAACTTTAGAGATGGGATCTGGCACTCTATTGGAAAGACTGCTTCTATCCCATAAATGAGTTGAAAAGGTGAGAAACCGGTTGCAGTCTTTATAGACGTTCGGTAGGCCCACAACGCTGAGTACAACATCAAATGCCAATTTGACTTGGCCGAATTGATCGTTCACTGCAGAATAGTCTTGAGGGACTTATTCACAGCTTCCACCTAACCATTCGCTTGTGAGTAGTAGGGTAATGCATGCTCTTTCCTCAACCCAATCTTTGATCTTAACTTGGACATCGTTTTGTTCTGAAATTGACTGCCATGGTTAGTGACAATATCCCTCAGGATGCCGAAACTTGATATTATCTGATTGAACAAAAAGAGAGCTGTTGTCTCGCCATCATCTTTGAACGTTGGCATAGCTTCTACCTACTTTGTTAAGTAGTATACTACTTCAATGATATAACGATGCCCCCTGGATAAAGGGGGGTGGCATGTAGTATAATCAATCCCCCACTTAGTGAAGGGGCCAACTGTAATGACAGGAAACATAGGAGCGAGGTGTGCCCTCATCTTCTGAGAGAAGATTTGACACGGGTGTCACTTCTTGATCGATTCAACGTAATCCTTGATTAACAACGACCAAAAGTAACCAGCTCGTAGAATCTTTTGGGCTGTCTAAAACCCAGACAAATGACCACCACATGCTCCAGTGTGGCAGTCGTTAAGAACGAGTTATGCTTCTTCATGAGTGAGACACTGGTGAAGGATGAAATTTACACCTCGACGATACAAAGTGTCCTCGAGTATGAGATAGTTTTTTGATTGATGTCATATACGTCGACACTCATAACGAGAAGCAAAGGCGGGGCACTTCAAAGCATGGAGATAGACTAGTGTATCTCTGATCTAAAATTGAAGAAGACTTGAAACTTGAATAAATATTGCAAGTGAAATTGTTATGTGTTTTTAAAGCAACCGGATCAATTTGCAACACATAATAAAGGATTACTTATGTAAAGATACTCATAGACAACATATAAAATCATTGAACATCAGACATAAACACAACAACTTGATAAATGAGTTCACCCCACTCCGGGCTACATCTCCTGGTCCAGCTTCCAATGGATCATTATTATTAAATTGCTCAAAGTGCTCAAAAACATGTCTTACAGTGCTCAAAATGACAAACTCACTGCTTCAATGGCTCCGCAACGTCCCAAAACCCCTGTCTGGGCTCTTTCGACACCTGAAACGGTCGAAAAATGAAGAAGATAGCCTCCTTGAAGTCTCCCCTTCTTCTTTGCTGTCTCTGGTTCTACAATTTGCACCCTTGTGCTTCAAACCTAGCACACACGCTCTTTAAAGGCGTAAAAACTAAGACCTGTATGCAAGCGCGCACCGGTACAAACCGTAGAACGGTTAGGGCGCCTCCAGCCCCTAACCGCCTCGGCATTCGGTCATATTACCCACGCGACCATAGGCTGGGCATAAAAGTCGTTGGTCCATTTGAAAACCGTGCAACGGATTAAACCGTGCGCTCCGAGCCACGTGCATGTGGCATACCACATATAACCAAAGGTTTTAAAACCCGTGCCCACAATATAATACACCGTATATATATATATAT
>JZKD02S1899495.1:419050-431781 GCA_000966675.3 Picea glauca
TTCGGCACCTGAAACGGTCGAAAAATGAAGAAGATAGCCTCCTTGAAGTCTCCCCTTCTTCTTTGCTGTCTCTGGTTCTACAATCTGCACCCTTGTGCTTCAAACCTAGCACACACGCTCTTTAAAGGCGTAAAAACCAAGACCCGTACGCAAGCGCACACTGGTACAAACTGTAGAACGGTTAGGGCGCCTCCAGCCCCTAACCGCCTCGGCATTCGGTCATATTACCCACGCGACCATAGGCTGGGCATAAAAGTCGTTGGTCCGTTTGAAAACCGTGCAACGGATTAAACCGCGCGCTCTGAGCCATGGGCATGTGGCATACCACATATAACCAAAGGTTTTAAAACCCGTGCCCACAATATAATACACCGTATATATATATTCCCGCGCGTTTTTTATTACAATGGCACCATAACATATAAGTTATGCGATTTAAAATCGCGCATAATACACCATATGCAATGTTTATATGAAATATACGATGGGTCGGGGCTAGGCCCCGGCCCGCCCCCCGACCATATAATACAACAAACCACTTTAAATGTAAGTGCAATGGAACATGTAACAAGGTACATTGGCGGGAACATTGGCTAGCATAGTTTGTAAAGTTATATGCCGTGGGGAGGTCCGGGGGTCGAACCCCGTGGCCTCCATTAATTTTGCATAGACATTATAAGCCAACCAATGAGGGACACGTGGCGCCCAAGCATTGGGCCACGTGTCCTCACATTATTCGCTGCCAACGAGACACGTGTCAACACATCACTGGTCAACAAACATCCAACCAAAATGTTCCACATCATCAATACGCCACATCATCATGATGGTATGGCCCTCCACGTGGCCGTACGGTCTGTACGGACAGGTACAGTCAGCATCCCAAATTTTTCCCTGTTTGACTTGGCGGTCTAATCGCGATATCTCCTCCATACGGACTCCATTTGCGAAAATAAATATACCCCCGGAATCAGGAAAACGAGACGGACGCAATGGCACTGTTTTTGTCTCAATCTGAGCACTTTGAAAATTGAGCAAAATTTGATCCCCTGATCAATCTCCATACCAGGGGTCTAAAGATGAAATCAGAAAAATATCTCATTGAATAGGTGATTCTTCGGGCGTAACATCACCTGACTCAACTGAAAGTTCCGAGATAAGTTTCGCAAACACCAATGACTTCTTAGATTTCATAGAAACAAAATCCAAGTCAAATTCCTGGAGGATAACAATTCATCTACTGATCTTTCCGCCGATTACACCTTGTGTCAACACGTATTGGAACAGATTCACAACGACAATGATGGTGGTCTTGCGAAACAGGATATAATGACGAAACTGTTGGACAACATGTACTGCTGCCAACACAAGCTTTTTAACATGGGAGTAGTTGAGTTCTGGTCCAACTAGGCCTCGACTCAGGTAATAAATCACATGTTCTTCAAGTAGATCATCCTCTTGAACCAAGACCATACCGATGGTCGACTCTGCCACAATCAAATACAATAAGAAATATTTATTATAATTGAGTGGTCGAAGTAGAGGGGCAGACGTGAGGGTACATTTCAACACTTCAAGTGAGTGCTGAGTGGCTTCATCCCAATGGAAAAGGATGCCCTTCTTCAGTGAACACATAAACCCTTTAGTGATCTCCACATAGTTTGCGATAAAACGCCAAAGAAAATTGGATTTTCCCTGTAAACTCTGAAGCCGAGGGACTTTGCACGGGGGAGGCAATTGAACCATATCCTCAACCTTTAGAGGATTGACCATGATCCCTGTTGTTGAAACTATAAAACCTAAAAGACGACCCCACGTCATGCAAAAACTGCATTTGTTAGGATTCAAGCGAATCCGGTAGTAGCGACATCTCTAAAAGATAAGTCAGAGGTGCGTGGGATGATAAGCTCTCTTATGAGATCGTGATGCTAAATCATCGAGATAGGCCTCGAATATGTGTTTGAGATCGTGGAAAGAAAAAGACATGGCCTGCTAAAAAGTGGCTCCAACATTCTTCAGGCCAAAAGGCATCTTATGATAAGCAAATGTACCCCATGGACAGACAAAAGTTGTTTTATGCTAGTCTTCGGGCTTAATCTATATTTGATTGTATCCTGAAAAACCATCCATGAAGGAAAATACCTCATAGCCTGCACATTCATCAACGATCTGGTGAATGAATGGGGTTGGGAAATTATCCTTGGACATGCCTTATTCAAATCATGGAATTCTGCACATATGTGAATCGTTCCTTGCTTTTTGTTGACCGGAATGGGATTTGACATCCATTGATTCAACTTAATGGGGTAGATGAAACCAAATTTGAGTAGTTTCTCTACTTAAGCTTTAATAACTGCTACTTTTTGAGGATTAACTGGATGAATCTTCTACTGGACCGACTTGGCGTCAGGGTAAGTCGTTATTTCATGTTCGACAATTCTTGGATCTATGCCTGGTATTTCCTCGTTAGACCAGGCAAAAACATCGCATAATTATTTAAATAAATTAGTGTAGATTCAAATATCCTCGGGGGATTACTCAGACGAAAACATTCTCCATGATGCTAGGTGTTCTGGAGATATCGATAGGCATCGTTTTAGCGATGGTTGACATATTACCTTCAGCATAAACTACATGCATAGCCAAAGGATTGATAGGACAAGACCTATCTCCAGTCATAGTCAACACAAATTCAGCCACCTCAATTCTTCCTAACTCTGGGAGAAAATAAGAGATGTGATGGAGATCATCCCAGGGTTTGTCTGGACTAGTCAATGCCTCTATAATCGCCTTGTCAGAGGGCAAGAACAAGTCTAAGTAATCGGTAGTGGTGAGTGAACCTTGATCCCAGGTAGGCTCAAAAACTAGATCTAACTCTTGTGTGGGAGTCAGATCGGGGTTGGTGGAATATTTCTAAACTATAGAGTACGTAATCTCTGCTATGGACAAAGGCATGTCCATGCCATGATGCTGTGTCCCTTCCATCGTGGCCGATGGGAAAGGAAGAGTCTACAGATCATTAAAGTAAGTCATACGGAATGATGAAACTTGAAAGATTTAAGCCTTAGGATGGTCGAGGACAACCGATATGACATTGACATCGCTAGACGGAGGCGGGTAATTGAAAGTACCCATCAAAGGCGGGCACAAACCAAACCCTATATTGACGATGTCGGGTTGTGGATTATCAATCATCGAGACCGTGGATGCCCCCGATGAAGGGTTAGGACGGAAGAAAGACAACTGATCAATGGAAATGATCCGGTCCTCCTGTAGAAACAACAAGACTCGAAAAATTGTGGCGAACACTGCATGCATAACATAGGTCCAACTCCTTCCTAAGAAGAGGCTGTAGTCGAGAGGCGCATCGACCACTTCAACTTCGACGCACACAGTCTTTCCTCCTATTTGCACAACGAAAGAAGGAATGATTCCATGTGGTCTGAACAAACGACCATCAAAAGCGGCAAGAAGAGTAGGTGATGGAGATAAGATGGGTTGGCCAATGGCCTTCCAACACGCTAACGACATCACGCATGTCGAGGCACCCCTCATCAACCACCGTGCGAAAAATGTTCTGGATAAAAGATTTCATGGTGTAAGCCACTACTATCTGAAACGCGACGTGGTATGGGAGACAAGGTTTCAAGTCGGTCGTATCAAGCATTATCGTTCTTAGATTACAAGTCTCAACAGATCCTAAGGAAACTAACAAAGCCTTTCTCTGCGAAGGGCAGCTCTGGAGGACCTCCAAAGCAGACATTGCGCAAGGGGTTTGTGACATATCTTCCACCACAGAATAGTTCTGGGCAGCCTTCACGTTTGGATTGTAATAATATTTCTTGAACTCCCCTTTTGGGATGCGTGTCATTGTTTCACCCAACGTCTTCTTGATCTGGAGAGGAACAGATGGGTTTTCAACTTCTTTACCCTTCTCATAAGTGTTTGGCATTCCGTAATTGTGTGTCCTAGTTGCTATGTGGACATCACCTTTCAACATATAAACATTCGAGTTTGAGGGATTACTAGACAACGAAGGGGGTCACTGACTACCCCCATCCGCGTTTGCAGAGGCTTGAGTTAAAATTTTCTCATGTGGAAATGGGTTCATTAACACAACAGGCTGTTGCTGCGTCGATAACTTTTGAGCCTCCGCAAGCCGAGGGAACAGGTGTGTCGAATGGTCTTCCATGCAAATGTTACACGGATACTTCGACTTTATTTTCTCTGTACTACCCCCGCTGACATTATTGGTGGGTTTCTTATCCCCCTTACCCTTCTTTTGTTGTTTCTTCTTTCCGTCAACCTGTTGGTTGGCTTTCAGGTTTGTCGATTGGACATTGTGTACATCCGACGTCTGAGTAGGGGGAGCAGCCGAACCAGTGGTTTAGCTGGCCGCTATCTGTTGTATCGACAACTGGTGTAATTGATTCGACAACTAATCAGTGGGTTTTTCTTGTGCTAAACCAATAATACTATCGACATGTGGTCCAAACTTCTATCTCGTCTTGTCAAGAATGGACCGTGACACATCTGGAAAAACTTCGTAAAGTAAACTAGACAGAGAGTATATTAGTTCTAGCTGTTGAGCTCTCATTATCGCTTCTTCCTCGGAAAACACTCCCAACGTTGCAATGTCTTTGGATAACTGGGGTACCGAAGACTTAAGGAACCACTCTAGCAGGAATGCTAGTGGAACTGGTACTTTTATCAAACTTTTCCGACGCCGCCATTGTCGAATGTGATCTGAGATATGGTCAACCTTTGTTTGCTCAAAGTTGGCCAACAACTCGGTGTCGACATCATATCTCACAGGTAATTGAAAATTGTTTAGAAAAAAAATTGCCAATTTGCCAAAAGTAGAGTATCTTGAGCGGTCGAGCTCGATGTACCATTTCACGACACTCCCAATAAGAGTGCGTTGAAACAGGCACAACTCGATGGAGTCATCTCTCAATGAGTTGGATGAGTACCATAGGTGAAAGGTGGTCACATGATGGCCTGGATCTTCATTAGGCTTACCTTCAAACTTTGGAATGTCCGATTGCAACTTGGTCGGCATAGGAGGCCAACGCAGATCGTGACAGATTGGGCTGTTTAACAATATTGACAAGTCTGGAAAATACAGCGTTGCCAGAAAAGGTACCTTGGGCTATTGAATATGTACAAGAGGAAAGGAGCCTAGAATTTCGCTGGCACCAGGTTGCCAGGAAAAGTTAGGTTGCTGACCAAGGTTATGGTAAAAACCATGGTCATGGCCAGCATATGGATACTGTGCTTGTTGACACACCATCGGCTGACGCCTGTAATTGGACGTTGAGGGTTGAGAAGGGATTGCTCCCGACGTATTGTTCCAAAGGTTCTAGAAAGGGTTGCCCCCTGCCGATCCGACGAGCATAGGTACTAAGCCTTTCCTGGGGTTCCATTGGCCATGGAAGGGGTTGCCCCCAGTCGACATCCCTGACGATGAGATTGATCCCTGCCACAGATTCCAGGGTCCTTGAGAGGTGTTTGGCCCCTATGCAGGAATAATACCCTGCACAGGATTTTGTGATCCAAAACCAGGGTTACCCCCGGTCAAGATGGCAGTTTATGAGAATGCGTTGTTACTAAATGCATCGAACAAAGAGAACGCCAAATAACCCTTCGACATGGTGTTGGAAGAAAGTCCTTGACTACCCGCTTCGAATAAGATGTAGTTCATGTTCAGCCAGGCGGGCTGTCGGGGAGCACCGCTTAGAGAGGTGGATGATGGAGGTATATGACCCCCACCGTAAGGGAAAGCATTGTAGGGGGCTGAGGTGCCCGACATGGATCCTTGCAAAGGAGCTTTATAGCTCTCTACCCCCAAACCCAAGGTCTATAGGGTGGAGTAGGACATGACATAGTTCATATCAAACCCATGCATCCTGTATGAGAACGGAGGGCCTGTCTCACTCTAGGTGAATGGAGAAGTGATCGCCGCCATAGACGAAATCAAACCACTGCCCTAAGTAGAGGCAGTCGAGACCATGGTGGTCCAGACCAACAAAGGTGGGTTGGGAGGCGGAATGCCCCCTATAGTGGCTGCCATAGAGGGAGTGTGAGGACTTCCTGATGAAGTAGTAGCGTTTGCTTCCATCGCTGCTTGCAAGACTATTTGGTGCTCGCGATGAGTTACCCTTGGATGGACAAATTGTACAACAATGGGCGCTGACAAGTCAGTGATCGGAGGGTTATACGGCTCGAGAGCTTCCGCTCCAAGTTCAGAAACAGTAGGCTCCTCCAGATGCGAGAGTTCTTCTCTCGAGGATGGATCGGGTATAGTTTTCTGCGGCTCGGTCGCCTCAAATAACCCTTGATGGTCAGGTTTTCTCCATCGCGGTGGCGGGGGTGGCTCCAATTGAAACGACAACAGGCCCTGAAGCCTTCGCAGCTGACGTAGCTCTTGATATTCCAATTTGTGAGAAGATCAATGACACACTAGGGCTTTTACTAACATTGAAAACCAACACACACTAGAAAGAGTGCCTACGAGATAAAGCAATCAAACCACTAGCTAGTTGGAAGAACAATTACACCAACCAACACTAGAGAAACTTATCGGTGCAAGTGCAACTCAAATATGGAAGCACCCTCTGGGTATACTCTGAAAAGCGTGGCCCGATGTCTATCCTAGGTACCATGGTATACCCCTACAGTCACTTGTGTAAGTCACTAAAATAAAGGCAACTAGGTTACTAGCGCGTGAACAATCACCAGGAAGGTACAGTCGACAGTCAGGTGGACTGTAATGAGTAGGGCATCAAGCCTGAAACCTATCGAGGGTATCAAAAGAAAGTGTTCCAGAAGATGACTGAGGAGCTCGAACAGATTCGAGACCCATGAACCTCCGTGGCAAATTCGATCAACAGAATCCTAAGACAAGTCCTCTATATGCATTCTGCACTACTCTTGGTCTAGATTTGGAGGGGTTATCTCCGCTACCTTTCCGCACGCGACCTCATGTTTAGCCTCTATGTTAGAGGGGATTCTCGGATAACTTTCACATTTACTGGACTTTTTACACTCCCTAGCACAGACTCGTATGTTTGTTTTATAGCCTTGAAGAGTTTCCTCTCCAACCTAAATCAAGGCTCTAGCCTAGACTAGTTGATGGACCCTACAAACATAAAGTCTAATAAATTTTAATTAAGTGTTAATTTTAAGTGTTTTTTCTTAAAGTCAAGGAAACAAAAATGAAACTAGTGGTGTATTTTAAGAGACAAAAGAGAAGAGCATTAAATGAAACTGAAAGCAAACTACTTCTTTTTGACAAATAAAGATTTACAAATTTACACTCTTCAACCAACTTTTCCTAACTACTTTTTCTAAGATCTTTTAAAAGAAAAACCCAAAACAAGATTTTGCTTGACTACGAGCTACTTAAGTGTTCTAAGCATTTAGTAAAGAACTTAAGAAAGCACTCTTTCTCTTGATAAGCAAAGACAACTAACCTAACTACTTACCAAACAAAGCAATGAATTTTTTTTTATTTTTATTTTTATTTTTTATGCTTCAAAATAAGAAACTTGAATTAACTTCTTTTTCTTTTCTTCTAAAGCGAGTGAAAGGGGAAAAGTGAAGACAAGACAAGACCAAAAAATGACTTCATGTCTACTGCGGATCGTAGGGATTCACTAACAATACTAAACAGACTGATCATAAAAGACTCACAAACTCGTCTCAAACCCTTACTAAGAAAACACAAGAAATCTTGATAAAGAAATAAGCTAACTGACGTCAAACCCAGGCTAAAGACTGTAACAACATAGATGAGGACTAGATCAAGAAAACCCCTGAGAAGTATGACTTCAATCAGGGAAGAGGTTGATTGTCTCTTCTTGAAGAAAGACTTTCTTGACACAGGCACATTACTGACACTTAAGTAGCCCGCGTGTGTACGCGGCCTGTAAAAAGGTAGGGTGCACATGTATGCGTGCAGACCCATTGCAGGCCGCGTACACCTCTGTAACTTCTCAAAAATAAAACTAACAATCAAGGCTGACAAGGCAGGGAGTACTGGTATGGTAGACCAAAATCCCTTAAAGACACATAAACTTACAGAAAACTTAAAAAGGTAATCAAAACCAATTTAAACACCCAAAACGATATCCCCTAAAAACCCTAGAGGCTTCCCCAGTATGGTCTCCAATTCTTCTATAGCGGGAAACCCCCCCTATGGACTACACTAGGTTTCAACATGTAGGCAGAACTAACCATCTAAAGTTTCCTAGTCTTTAACAACTACCCCAAATACACCCCACATTCATGCATAAAACACAAGGTAAAAAGATCCAGTAACTCTACCTTAAACTCTCCGTCCGGTGTCGATCCTTTTGCGTTCCGTTGTTCCTTGACTACAAGTCTCCTCCCAAGGATGACCTGCATTCATAAACAAACAAACAAATAACTACAAACATGCATCTTATTTATGAATTAGTGGGTTAGATGTCATAATCAAATATAAATCAAACATAAAGATTGAACACATCATATTCAGGACAGAAAAAGTATTCCTTTTATTAATCTCACAAAGTTACTGTTGGCACAGGGGTAGACCCAGGGTTCAACTCTAACAGTGCACCAACAAGCCCTAACTACTAGCCCTTTTGGCGACACCTGCGAAGCAGATGAAGTCTCACCCGAAGTAGTGATAGGGGGTTGCAAGAAACATGTGTCTACAACCAAAGGAAATGCAAAGTGGATCCAGGGAAACACACACACATAGATCTAGTTATTCTTTATCTTCCTTAAGCCTACGGCGTGAACTATATCTCATATCTAACAAAATATTGTATTGACAGTATATTAGAGATCAGAAGAACACAACATCAATCACACACAACAACAAGATATACGTGTATCACCCTCTCCCTGGAGCTACATCCACAGAACTCCACTTTATAATACATTAGATGAAAACATACAGTTCTATCTGCACTCTTAGCTTGCAAATATCTCTTTCTTTCTCTTTTTCTCTCCCCTCCCTGCGCACCCAGCTACAGGGTTGATCTTCGCACCCAGCTAAAGATCTTACAACACAAACTTCTCTCACCACACAAAACTTCTCTCTCAACAATAACAACAATCACTCATCATAACATAATCGAACCCATCCCAGGTCCTCTTGACCTTTATTTATACATTACAATGACTCTCGGACAACCTTAGGCCGAAACCTAGGTGTCAAAACCCTAAATACCAAAACCCCAGATGTCGAAAACCCTAGGTCAACTTGACCCGCGTTTTCAGGGCTTCTCCAACCCTCTTTGCTTCTTTCCTATGAGGTGCTCCAAAGCATCCATTGGTGGCTTTTTCTACTTGCTTAGTTTTCCACGATCCATCTTCCTTGCTGATCTGTCTTCCTCAATTTCTCCATCCAACGACTTGCTTTCTCTTACTTCGCTCCTTCTTTTCTGCTCTTTTGGCCACCTCGACCCAATCTTAGTCAACTTGTCTTCCACGCAGTTCAGACTTCGAGCTTCTTTCCTTAATATTCACAACCTTCCATAACCAAGATACAACATGCCCCCAACACTCACATGTGACTCATCTCGAGGCACTTCAAGTCTGAACCTTTTGTTTTTCTTCATCTTCAAACTGCGCGGGGTAGCCTTTTCTTTCTGCTCTGTCCCTCTCTTCCTTGTGCATACTATCTTTTCTGTGTCTGGTACCCAATTTCAACTACACCTGGTACCTAGACCCTTTTTCTCATGCTTTTACTGAGAGCTGCGAGGAAGCTGGTTGTCATAGTACAATTTCAACCGGCTCCCATTCACCAAACCTTCCTTCCATTCCCCATTCAAAGTTTTCAACTACGCAACTCCTCCTTCTGTAACATAACCAATCTCATATGGCCCAAGCGAATGTGTCCTGAACTTCCCTGGATGCTTCATGGACTCATTGTTGTATACCAATACCAGATCTCCTTGCTTAAAGGCTTGCTTCTTGATGTGCCTATCATGATAGGCCTTTTCTCAGTCCTTTTGTACCTGCTAATGGTATTTTGCAATAAATCAATCTTCTTCTAGTTCTACCAACTGCACAAGCCTCTCTTGAACAATGCTAGTGTCATCCATATCTGTGAATGCTGCAATTCTGAGACTAGGAACCAAATATTATATAGGGACAACTGCTTCTAGACCATACACCAACTTAAAGGGAGTCTGCATTGTTAGCTTCTTACAAGTAGTTCTATAGGCCCATAACACTGCTAATACTCTCAAATCCCAGTCATCCATGTTCACACTACAACTCTTCATCAATGTTGTCTCCAAGATCTTGTTGAAAGCTTCAACCATCTAGTTTTCTTATGGATGGTAAGGAGTAGTCTTCTAATGGTGGACTTCAAATTCCTGAGTCAAAGATTCAATAGTCTTATTAATAAAGTGTGTACCTTGATTGCTCATCAGGGTCTTCGGGCATCCAAACCTGGTTATGATATCCTCAAACATAAATCACGCAACTATAGTTGCACTACAGTCCTTAACTGCTCTTGCTTTTGCCCATCTTGTCAAATATTCTGTCACAGTGATGATGTATCTAGCTCTTGTGTGCTTCCATGGTGGGTTTATAGGTCCCACGAAATCAATTGCCAATTTCTCAATTGCCTGCCAAGTCAGCTACAATGCTAAAGGCATCTCATCTCTTCGGGAAGGCTTCCCAACTCTTTGGCATACATCGTAGGCTTTATAGTATTCCTTGGCATCTTTATGTAAAGTAGGCCACTAGAGGCCAGCTCTAAGAACCTTCTGCGCTGTTACTTTCCCTGCATAGTTTCCTCCTGTGATGCCTTCATGTGCTTTTGCTAAAATCAGTGGTCTTTTTGCCTCCATAACGCATCTCGTCATGATCTCATAAGGTCCCATCTTGTATAGCTTTTCGGCTATAAGTGAAAAATTTGCAGCGTGCACTACCAGTTGTTTCTTCTGGATGATTGTATATTCACTAGGTGCCATTTCTGTTGACATGAACTGGACTATATCGATGAAGTGATCATCAACCCTTCTAATGGCCAACAACTGTGCATCTGGTAGTGTATCCTCCAAACTACTAGGTTCCTCTCCATGCTCCAACCTAGACAAATGATCAGGTCCCTTGTTCATTCTCCCCGTCTTAACCACAATATCAAAATCATATTCCTGGAATAACAGTAACCATCTGCATATTCTTCCCCCCAACACTGGCTTGTTGACTAGGTATTTCAATGCAGAGTGATCAATGAACATCTTAAAATGTCCTCCCAACAAGTAGTGTCAAAACTTCTGCAGTGCGTACACCATGGCTAAACCTTCTCTCTCAGTGGTAGTGTAGTTTATCTTAGCTTTAGATAGCTTCTTTCTTGCAAAGGGTAACATATGGTCAATATCCCATGCTCATGGTTGTGCTAACATTGCTCCTAGTGCAATAAATGAAGCATTGACATGCATGTGAAATTCCTTGCTCCAATCTGGGAAAACCAGAATAGGCGCAATAACCATTTTTTGTTTCAATGTGTCGAAGCTTTGCTAACATTCTTTTGTCCATTGAAACTGACAATCTTTCTTCAAAATCTTCTCCATGGGTGCTGTAATTTGTGAATAGCCCTTAATGAACTTCCTGTAGTATCCAGTATGTCACAACATAATGCGCAACTATCTGACTGAAGTAGGGGGGGGGGTAGATAAACAATAATGGAAATCTTGGATGGATCTACCAACAACCCCTGCTTACACACAATATGGCCCAACAACACTCCAAAGGGTGAAAATAAGATGCACTTCTTCAGATTCAGGGCAATTTGACATTCCTGCACTTATCCAATATTAGTCTTAAACTTTCAATATGGTTTTGTAATAAGATACAAATAGTCTAATCATCAAAATATGCTTAATGCTTCGACCAACACCCTAGAAAAGATGGCTGGTGCATTCTTAATTCCAAAAGGCATCATTGTGTACTGGTAGGATCCCCATTCTGTTGCAAATGTGGTCTTGTGGCGATCTTCCTTGGCAATTATGATATGGTGATAACCTAAAAATCCATCAGTGAAGGACTATACTTCCTGACCCCCTACATTATCTAACACTTCGTCTGTAAACGATGTAGGGAATGGGTCATGCAAACGTGCATCATTCAACTTCTTGAGATCTACACATATTATGATCTCTCTTGTCTTCTTATCTTGTACCACCATAGGACTAATCCATTCTGACTCTTTCACATGTTCAATGATTCCTGCTTCCATCATTCTGTCTAGTTCAATCTTAACTTTCTACTTATTTTTGGGATTCAATCTTTAGGGTCTATGCTTAACTGGCCTTGCATCTGGTTTCAAGGGGATCTTCATCTCTCCCATGGGCCCTTTTATGCCCTTCATATCAGTGAACTTGGTTGGGAACAAGTCATGATATTCATGTAGTGTTACAGATATGAAATAACTGAGAGGGGGGGGGGGGTGAATAAGTTATTGTAAATTATTAACAATCTCTCTCAATTTTATCTTCGAATCATTAATCTTAATGGCAGCAAGTCTTTACTGTGAAAACCAGTGTTATAAACATAAAGCATATAGCATAAAGAACAACAATCACACACAACATTCATTCACAAGTATGAGACACAGATTTTTCAAGAGGAAACCCAATCAGGGAAAAAACCTCGTCTTCTTAAGATGTTCAGCAAGCTTCAACTTCATTACATCTCATCTTTTATGAGCACCAACTCATAGA
>JZKD02S1899495.1:439210-478971 GCA_000966675.3 Picea glauca
GTTTCATTTTTGTGTTGCAGCGTGTTTCAGCATCTGTTCTTCATAAACAATCGATTGCCATCAATGACAACCTTGATCATCTGCGTCATTCTTGCTGTAGCCATATTTCCAACATGTAGTAATTTTGTGATCTTATCAATGGTGGCATCATCCCAGTAATCTCCAACATTATCAAGCTTAGGTGCTTTCTCTGTTCCAATATTAACTTTCTTGATTTTGATCGGTTGTCCAATGAAAAGTAGTTCAATTCCTAGTCCTTCTACGTCCCTTTGTCCTTCTGTTTCTGCAATGTTCACATTCCTAGGATCATCATATTCATCGACATTGATATTGTAACATCCTTGCAGTTTCTAAAGAGGTGCGGTCCATTCATCCTCTTCTTTCTCCACAGGGAGGCTAGGTGCCTCCTCAAAGACTTTATGTCTGACATCTTATAGAGCTTGATCTACTGAAGGGTACAGTCTTTCAAATGAAAATGTAGCTACAAAATTCCGAGTCATACCATACCAATCTGAAGTGGTGAGGTGCAGTTCTGCTTGAAGATACCAATTGATGGGCGTTGTGTCCAATATGTTGATGAATTTATGCACCCACTGTTCTTGAGGAATGCTGCTCCAGGCCTCCTCACAACTTCTCACATGGTCCTTCGGACAACTTTGACCTGTGTTTCTAACTTCACATCCTTCGACTTGTTCTGAAAAGCACACTGCCATCAAAGTGTGAGATTGCATCCAGTCCACGATGTTCCTTTTATGTGTCCCCCACCATCTTGCTGGAGTTGCTTTCAAAGCCTCATCCAGTGCCAACAATATCTATTGTACTGGTACAAATTCTTCAAATTTCAACAAGAATGTTTCTAAATGATTTAAACCATCAAATGTGGGAAAGTTACTTACTTCTGTGCCAATCCAACGAACTTCCTTGGTCAATCTGACACATCTCCACGCATAAAATTCATACATTTTTTTCTTGCAGTTCTCCAATGCTTCTTTTGAGTTTGATGAGCATGCACTGTCACTTTGCCAGCTTAAATTCCCATCTGCTGTAGGGTTAATGTAATCCTGCTATCTCGCGGTCAATTTATATATATTCTCTCGCTCATATGTGCTGTCTTCTTCTCTGATGGGTTCTGTGTATCTTTGACCTTCATTAGGATCCAGAGGTGCAAAGACCCTAAGGCCATCACCTTCAAATGTCATTCTTGTTTTCTTTAAGTCAACAACAGTGAAATTGTTGAAAGCCCAATCAATTCCTAACAACGCATGATAAGGACAACTATCATCAACTATCTCAATCACCTCGAAGTCCACAAATGTTCTTACCCCGTTGATGTCCACACGAACACGCTCCAACCTACCAAAGGGCTTACTGCCTGCTGATTAGCCATCCTAAGCCTGACAGGAGAATAGATCAACTTAGGTTTTCCCACCAGCACCCAGGTCTGCTTCTTCATAACATTGACTTCTGACCCTAAGTCAAGGACCACATAATCTATATCATAATCTCCAATTTGAACATTAAGGTGTAGTTCCTGATTTGTCCTTCTCTTTTTGGATAGTTGATGTACTGCTTTATTTAGTAGAGGATATACCTTTTGTATCTCATACTGTATGATCAAATTTTGTGGTTCTTCTATGTCTTTTTCATCCTTAATCAAATTAATGCAAGTACATAAGAATTCCATAAGCCTGCTTACCTCTTTTTCTTCTCCGGGCGAAGCAGACTGATCAAAGGTCAAGGGAATTCCACATTCTCTCACTTTTGGTTGTGCCTTTGATGAAGAAGCTTGATCTCTTCCAAACTCTTTTCTAGCCTCTTCAAATGTATGCTTAGCTTTCTTTGGATCAAACTCCTGTGTCTTCTCTGCAGCTCTTCTAACTCCTGATTCTTTTGTAATCTTCCCTGGAGTCACCCTGTCTTCTCCTGTAGCGACGCCTCCTCTATTGATAATAGTGACTCTAGGATCCACTCCATGAGGTTTTTCTAAGATTAGTTGTACTTGTTGGTTCCCTCCTCGTCTCTCCCGAAGTTTGGCTAACAGTGCAGGACAATCTTCTATGACATGTTCAAATGAGTTGCAGTAACTGCAAGTGGTACAAGGGTTTTGACAGTCCCCTGCGAAGTGACTTGGCTGTGTGCAGTTATAACAAATGATCTGACCTCGACCTTGGCCCATGCCTCCTCCTCGTCCTCTTCCTTTGAATCCGCCACGGGGGTTGAATTTTCCTCTTCCTGGGGAGTTAAACTGCATAGTATTTCCTTCTTCTTGTACTCTGCCTTGAATTCTATATGTGTCTTTTGATCTTTCATGCAAGAGATCAAGAGCCCTACAATATTTCTCATCCTGCCCTATATATTTACAGAATGTGCAGTAAAGGTTGGTAGTTGTTTAGACATATTTTTGCATGTAATAGCATTCTCCAGGGCGATGTCTATTTCTACATACCTTGCACCAAGGTAGAGTAACCTGCTTCAAAGGGCTCGAGGCTCCTGAAGCCAAGTACTCATGAAATAGAGGACATTTCTCCTTGTCACGACCTTCTGATTGGCATATGATACATCAAATATATTCTCTTTTATCTTTTCCCTTATCTTTCTTCATATCTTCGACCTATAGTGATATGCTAGTTAGCTGACTCAAAATTTGACTCATACCTGAGCTGGACTCTCCCATAGGAGCTGATTCTAGTTTCATGGCGATCTCCAACGACTCATCTTGTGAAGCAATCTTCTGTTGCATAATAGGGACTCTAATGTGTGGTAAGAGGACATTAATGAACCACTCTTTATTTTGTTCGTCTGGAATCTAAAAACTCAAATGACCTGTCAGGGTCTTAAACCTCTGATCAAACTTCCAAACAGGTTCAACTACTTTCTGCTTGATTTATTTCAACTCTGTAATGCACTGCAACTCCGACTTGGTTTTCTTGAATTTGAAAATCAACAAAGTTTTGATCTCGTTTAGCGGTTTCAGATGTGCAATTCCTTGGATGAACTTCATGTACCATCTCAGTGTGCAGTCTCTCAGGGTAGTACTAAACTGAGCTCTCTTAACAGCTTCATCAGTGACATTCTCAATACTCCATACAGCTTCACATAAGAACCAATGCTGATAAGGATATTTAGATCCATCTCCCATAAAGGTGGGTAACCTCATCTCATCTGCCATAGATCTTCCTAGGGTTCCTGACTGAGTATGCATTGAACTTCTTGTACCAGTACTATGAGTTCTCTGATAAATTAGGTTACTCTAGTTACTTATGTTGTTAAAACAACATGAGGCATAATAGCACTTACTTCAACAGTCTGTGCAGTTCCTGAAGTTTCCGACTCTTCTCGGCGAGGTTCTTCAATATTCCCTTATTCTTCCCTAGCAGACTCTGAATGTTCCTCGTTCAGTAACTCTTCTTCTTCTCCACTGTAGAACCCTTTTTCTTGTGCTGGTGGTTCATGATTCTACTCAAACAAGTTCACCAGAGGAACTTCTCTGAACGCTCTCCCACTGAATGTTACACATTATTTTGGTCATTCTAATGATGATATCACAGACATGTGTTCAGGGTCCCAACATGACTTTTTTCCTGAGAAAAGCAACTTCTTTCCTCCTCTACAAGGTTGCTTTTTAGAAAGGGTCCACAGGCTGCTCATACTACACAGTGCATAAATCTATCATTTCTGTAGGCTGCTCTATGGATGGCCCACGATATTTCCGCAAGCCGCTACATAGGTAGGGTGCGGCGGTGTTCCAAATCTAAAAGAGGAAAGAGGTTTCACAAAGTTTCTAGAAGGGGAATCTTCTAGAATGTGAGGTGGCATCCGTATGGTTGCGATCCTACTGGTTTCTCTGATTTGGTGGGATCATCCTCATCCTTTTGACCACTTCACCTTCTCCTATATAATCATGGGCTTCTCATGGAAAAGGTTAAGCAAGAAGAAGTAAGATTAAGCAGAGAATTGATGAAAGAATAGGCTGAAGACTATGTGAATAATCCTGTTCTTATTGATGCTTGAGGCCTCCATTTATCCATCAGGATTTTGCAGATTATCTTCATGCAAATTTCAGAGCAAGTATATGTGTGTGTTGGAACAAAGGACCACTAAAAAGGAACTTGCGACATCAAGGCGATTCAGTTATATCTTCTACATTGCATTAATATAATACGGTGGCACGTCTCTTTCCCATAAAATGATTAGTGTTTTATTACATGACTCCTTGATCACATGTTTAGGTTGTCATTGAATTCTACTATTGCTGCTTTCACGTTGGTTGGTTTGTGTTGTCATAGATTTGATTCTTCAAGAGCACTAGAGTGAAGAATGGACAACAAAGATATAAGGAAGTGATTCATAAGGTATGTTATCTATTCCTCTTTGGATAGTAAACTCAATGATTGCAACTTAGGGAAAGCATCTTGTTCTGTCTTGTTTTGTTCTAGATCCGGGTGGATCTAGGAGGATCAGTTCATGTCCGCATCTACCGATTTACCCAATAAAAAAATTGGTGACTCCACTGGGGAAACAATCGACTTGATTGTGGTTTTTTGTTGGCCATTTGCTTTTGACCTATTCTTTTTACTTGATATCAATCTCCGAGTCTCTTGGAGACCCATTCACTCTCCCTAGGTTTAAAAGTCCACCTAGGTGCTTTGCCTTTTCCCCCAAATTTCTTGATTTTTCAAACACGTCCGCACTGCACCTTATAGATAGCCTGCGGAAACCATTCATTTCCGCACCCTGGTGGTTTGTTTCAGCATGGGATTTCCGCACCCTGCATGTTTCTGGCTCGCCAAAATCATTCATTTCCACACTGTGTTATACTGCCCACCTGCGGCAGCGTTTGAATTTTTTTTTGGTTTGAGTTTTGGCCTCTACTGTTGTCCAGTTTTTCTTTAGTCAGTTGGAAAAGGATTTTTAATGCCAGTTCTTGAATTCTTCTGATTGTTTCAGCTTGATCTTGATTGGTTTCGGAGATCGAACACCTCTATTTTGATCTTTTTTCAATCTTTGTTTTTGATTTTTATCGACAAGGATATAATCTCTGGACTTGCGTCTGAGTGCTTGCTCAATTAAAGGTTTTGGTTTGGATTTGGATTTGTAGGTTGGTTACATATTATGGATTGCTTAATGATCATAAAAACATTTGTTATTCATATTTGAAGAGACATTTTCTTGTCAAATTTTTATTTTTATCTCCATTGAAAGATCGATTTGGGTGTTTGTTGAGTGCTTTATTTTCATTGATTACTTATCCTTTCTTAGTTACATCCCTGTTTTGGTTTCTCGAAAGGAAAAAATTAAAGTCTTTTTAGTCTTTTAAGCGATCATTTATGCAGAAAATATTGGCGTTTGGAACATTGAAAAAGAACGAATAGTGAAGTTACATTGTTGATGATTGTTTGGTACTATATTCAAAGAAAATAATTGTACATCGTAGTTTGCATTGTTCCAGAAAAATACTTTCTCCCTACTATAAATAGAATTCATCGAACGAAAGTTTGCATCATTCATTTCTATTTGCACGTTATTGGGTCAAAGTCTTACACAACATTGGTTTCATTCCTGTCTCCCTCTTGAGTAACAACAACCTTTAATAATATTGCGAAACTCTAATACTTAACTAGTAACTTCTTCTAGGGCTCTTTTACACCAACATTAGCCAGGCTAGAGCTTTGGAATAGGCAGTGAGACACACTCTCCAAAGCACAAAACACACAATGGTATCTTGTGATAGGGAGTGTTCAAATCCATTTGCAACATTTTGTTCTGGGAAGCCTTTCTCACACAGGGGTCAAACCTGAGGTCACATTGAGATTGACAGAGTCACTCACCCTGCTTTGTTGGTCTCAATGTAGATATTTCACGTATTATGGGGGTCGCTTGAAGGTATACCCACAATGATGAGTGGAAGCCTCTCAAGTTGATTTCGGTCTCAATACCCTACCCTTGTGTTTGGATCAGACTGTCGACTATTTCCCCAAGCATCACTGTTGTTTGTTGTAACTTTAGTAGCCTATCTTCTTAGGTTCTTACACAAGGTGACTATGGAGGGGAAAGTCTCCACGGTACCTGGAATCAACGTTGGCCAGACTCACTCATGATGCTTGGAGGGTATACCCACGATTATGTGTGGGAGCTTGCACCAAGGTGTAAGTCCGTTAAGCAGGTCGTCAACGTAACTTTTCCACTCTAGCCCAACCCCTTCTTGTCTTGACTTCGCGACGTTGGATTTCATCACCAACTAGTAACTTCAGAATAGGAAGGTTTTGTTTGCTTGGTTTTTATTTCTAGATTCTACTAGTGAATGCTGTTTATTAACTTAGTTGGCCGTAGATTTTTTCCATAGAATTTTCAGTTCAGCCATCATTGACCCTCCATGTCGTTCACGTAGGATGCAAGGACTACCTCCAGAAGATCTAGAAGTTTCTCAACCTTTTCCTCCTAACCCACCGGAGGAATCTCCTCAATAGAGTGAGATCCAGGACCACGTACCTGCACAGTTGGAAAGGACCAATTCTCTAGAGATATTTTGGGTTGTTTTAGACCCTTTGGAAGCTTTCCGCCTACCTCCTAGATACGAGAGACGTATTCTCCGACTGAATTCGTCCGGAGAACTTCTTGTTGACACTTCTGGATTACCTCTCGAAATTGTTGCCTGCTTAAACAAGGACCCTTTTTGGGCCACTGACATAGTTCAAACTCCGACTTCTAGAAGGAACCCTCCTACCTCAGAGACAGGAGTTGAAATCCCTACCACTTCTGAACCACTCAAGACATCTTACACATTTACGATACCTTTAGATCACTTTAACAATACAACATGCTATTATTTCCCTGGTTCAGAAGCATTGTCCGCTGGTTCTAATTCAACTATCCCTCTTCAGCTGGCCCATTCCACGATGGTCCCGAATACTATGATTATTCCTACCGGGAATACGATGGCTAGCCAAACACCTATTGGCACACCACTTTTACCTAGTCAGATCCAATCACTCCCTCTTAGGTATAATGTGTTGAATGCTTCTATTCCCATTCCTACCCAAGTTCCATCCAGAACTCCTGGAGTCTTCACTCCTCCCGGGCACACTCCTGTTGCCGGTTTTATTCCGACACTTCCCAACCCCCCCGGAGGGTCTTATCCACCTCTCACCGGTGGATCTGACCCTAGTGGCATTACTCAGTCTTTCACACCTAATTATCAGATTCTTATTGGTAGACAATTTAACCCTGGGGGACAATTTCAACCCCCTCTTGGAGGTCAAACCCCAATAGGGGCACAACCTCCAATCGAAGGACAACCCCCACCCACCCCACCCTATGGAAAAAACACCACGAAAACTTTAGCCCAGTATTGGAACTTTCTTACCCAGGGTAATACTTAATCGACTGGGGGGAAACAACCTCAAGTCACCTCTTTCATACCCCTTGGTATGGGCCAACCTTACCCCAGGACCTCCAATCCCACTTGGGGTTCAAACATTTCGTCTACTATCCCTTTCCATGGGAACGTACCTAATCAGTACAACCCCACGGGATACCTTCCACCACACCAACAACCGAATCTGCCTGGATCTTCACATTATATGCAAAATGCTTACGGTCCTACTGGTATACCAACGAGACTCCCTCCCCAAAGTCACCAGTACCCTCACGTGAATAGACAGTTACCCTTTTTGGCCACTTTGGACCTCCCTGATCTGTCTAGAATTTTGAATGACCCTATCCGTCACTCTCCTCATTGGCCTGTCATACCAGCCAAACTACCATCCGACATTCCTAAGTTCGATGGTAAACCCGGAGAGGCGTCGAGCAATCATGTCATGACTTTCCACCTTTGGTGTTCATCCAACTCTTTGATGAATGACTCCATTCGTCTACATATTTTTCAACGAACTCTTACGGGTTCAGCCGTGAAGTGGTATATAGAGTTACCACGAGGCTTCTTCACCGATTTCAATACCCTAGCTATGGATTTACTCACTCACTACCAATTTCCAATCCGTTATGAAACGGGAACCGATATTTTGAGTTCTTTCAAGCAAAGTAAAGCTACTTAGATCTCTGATCACATTCATGAGTGGCGACGAAGACGACGTCTAATCAAACTCGATCTTCCCGATCAATTATTGGCAGAATGGTTCACGAAATTCTTCGTGAATGACATATCTAAAGACATTGGTATGGGCGACATTGTCAGAGAAGAACATGTGATCAATCCTGCTCAGTATCTTGATCTCGTTTATTCACAAATGGGTAGTCTTTACGATCTGCTCCCTGATGCACCTCGTCCTTCTATCACAACCACCTCAACATCCCCAACAACCTTCTCACGCTACTGATGGTGTGATAGGTACTTTCCATGCTCAACCTCAATCTGCACAGGCCTCTCACACCATGCCCAAATCCCATGCTTCTAATGTTCAAACTGCTCCGACGTCCACCCCTCCCACTGGTAAAACTTTAGAAGTGAATGTCGTTCAATCGACTCTTACCGACAAGAATAAATCCAAAAAAGGGAAGGGTAGGAATAAGGAGGATAAAAATAACAATCCCCAATCCAATAAGACCAATACACAACCTGCTGATGATAAGGATAAACGCAAACCTCACTATCCTTGCCTTATCTATGGTGATGATCACTACACGAAAGACTGTCTGAGATGCGCTGAGGTCACGAAGTTCTTCCAAGTGACCCCAAAACATCCTACACCTGCCATCTTGTCTCAACCCTTCCCTTCTCAACAACAAGCTCAATTGGTCATCCATGATCAACCTTCTTTCTCCACTACCTCCTATGTACTTATGTGTAACGGTGATTGAACGAAGAATGAAATCACACTTACCACTTGTGCCAAAGATTACTCTTCCTCCAATGACAAAGTTGATGATATACCACCTCTGTTGGTTCAACAATCTCCCTCGACTCCACCTTCCAACGGTCCTCTTCATCTCAAACGAATGAACCCCGATACAGTCCTTTGCCCTCCTCCTAAGGACATGGTTCATAAGTCTGCCTTCAATCCCCATATGCGTGCTGCCTAGAACTACAGTATCGTAGAAGATCTGGCACACGCATCGTCTGCGATGTCAGCCCTCGAAGTCCTTCAGAGTTTTCCTACACAACATAAGGCACTGTTGAAAGCTATTGGTGGAATCAACCCTACAGATACGAATTTAATAATCTTTGACTTGGAAGATCACATTCCAAGGTTACCCCCTCAGCTCGCATTTCAATTACAAGTTGTTGTCGCTGACAAGAACATTTGTAGAACAATTATTGACGAGGGTGCGTCGACGTGTGTCATGTCTATCACCTACTAGAAATCCATTGGCTCTCCTCCCTTAACTGAATCCCACAACACGCTCAAAGCCTTTAATGGCTCTAGCTTTAAACCCTACGGTGTTCTCCCTTCGTTTCCTTTTACATTAGAAGGCAAAATGGTTAGCGTTGAAATTGAGGCCTTTGATGCACCTCTCGATTACAATATTTTACTTGGTAGTAGCTGGATCAATTCCATGCGTGCTATCGTGTCTACTCTTTTCCGTATCGTGCATTTTCCACATCAGGGAAAATTCATTACAGTAGACCAATTGGCCTTCTTTAACTCTAATACACGTACCAACAATGTACCTTTCATTGCAAAGACACCCCCTGGGTACGAGAATGTCGATGTGGGTCTACTAAAATATTTGACTCTGACGGGTACGTTTCCAATCCCACCACCCAATGTTCCACCTCCTTTGGTTGCCTCGATTAACATGATCTCCACCTATGTCCTTGAAAATCTCGTGTCTTCTGACCCGTGGATAGTACCAACACCCGGTGATTATCTTCGCTACGACGACTAGATGCCTTTAAGTCCGATTGAATCCACTTACCAAGCCATTCAGTCGACTGACCCTTCTACTCCCTTTCTCAGTGATTCGTCTCCTGATCCGTTCCGCATTATTTTTCCCACGGACAAGATGATTATGTTGGTTATGTCGATGGAAGATACCCCTTGGGATGATGGACATCATCGTTCCATTCTCTTTCTCAAACAACACACCATCGAGAGCTACCAATGGATCTCGACTCCATTGACCGTTATCGTTATTTCTTTGGTTCCTGAATCCACACACGATGTGTTATACGAAGAGAAATTAAGTAACATTTCACCCACCATCCCCCTCGACATATCTATTAAACCTAGAATTGTCAAAAATGTCCACATCAGAGCTTCATGTTCCACCGATGAGGTTGTCACATATAAGTCACTTTTCCAAGAATTTCATGACATCTTCGTGTGGAGCTACAAAGAGATGCTAGGTATTGACCTTGACATTGTTGTACACAAAATTAAGACCTACCCGGACGCCAGACCCATCCAGCAGAGACTTCGCCTGGTCCACCCCCGTAAAGCAGCTGCTATCAAGCTTGAAGTTGAAAAACTTCTTAAAGATGGATTTATTTATCCTGTGGCTTTGACTGATTGGGTATCTAATCTAGTTCCGGTTAACAAGAAACAAGGTACGATTAGTGTCTGTGTTGATTATAGGGATATCAACAAAGCTTGTCCTAAGGAAAACTTTCCTACCCCCTTCATTGACCAAATTGTCGACGATTGTGTCGGAAGTGAAATCTTCTCCCTCATGGATGGTTTCTCCGGATGTAATCAAATCAATATCTTACCCACGGATCAACACAAAACCGTTTTCATTTGTCCTTGGGGCACTTTTGCCTACTGGAAACTACCCTTCGGTTTGAAAAACGTTTGTGCAACGTTTCAATTTGCTATGTCTTATGATTTCCATGACATTAAGCACATTGTACAACCCTATTTAGATGACCTACCAATGCATTCCATGCATCATAGTGATCATCCAGCCAACCTCTGAGCCATTTTCCTTCGTTTTCGGTTCTATCGTATACGCTTAAACCCACATAAATGTGTCTTTTGGGTGGAGTCCGACTGACTCCTAGGATTTATTGTGTCATGTCAGGGGATCAGGATAGATCCTTTGAAGGTCGAGGCGATCCTCAATCTCCCTCCTCCTTCTTTACTTCGCCAACTACAAAGTTTGCAAGGGAAGGCAAACTTTCTACGTCGTTTTATCCCAAACTACATTGAGTTAACACTCGGATTTACTCGACTATTAAAGAAAGGCTCTGAGTCTGTATGGGACACCACTGCCAACAAATCCTTTGACGCTTTGAAACTGACTTTAACCAGTACCCCACTACTTTTCCCACCCGATTATAGTCGAGATTATTTCTTTTATCTTGCTGCTTTAGACTCGACCATCGCCATGGTTCTGGTCCAAGAAGACGATTTACACGACGAACATGTCATTAATTATTTGATTCAGAGTCTCACTACTACCGAAGCCAAGTACTTACATGTTGAAAAACTGGCCTTGGCAGCTGTTCAAGCTGTCCAACATTTTCGTCACTATATTCTATTATGCAAGGCCATTGTAATTTCAGATTGCAACCCTATGCAACACATTCTTACACGTCAATTGTTAGGGGGAAAATACTCCAAATGGATAGTTATTCTCTAGGATTTTGACTTAGAATTCAAACGCGCTAAGTCCAAGAAATCTTTAGTGTTTGCCGAACTAATATGTGACCTTCCCTTCGCTGAGACATAAAAAGTGGCTGAGGATTCCTTACCTGATGAATCCCTTTTTCTGATCAGTATTGATGACGCTTGGTATGGAGATATTATCATTTATCTCCAGACACAAACTTTCCAGAAAAACCTATCTAATACAGACCGTCATCGCATCCGCTATCAAGCCCGTAAGTACATCATTCTCGGTGACACTCTTTATCGTCGGGGTGTTGACACTATCTTACATCGCTGTCTCACCTTTGATGAGGCCGAGAAAGCTTTGAATTACTGCCACTCTGGAGCATGTGGCAGTCATATGTCCAGGTATGCCACTGCCTAAAAGATCTTGCAAGATGGGTACTTCTGGCCTTCTTTATTTAAAGATTGTATAACTGCTGTCTAGAAATGCCACGCTTGCCAAACATACAACCATAAGATCAGATCTCATCCTGCTCCTTTACACACTGTAGCTTCTGTTGGACCTTTCACTAAATGGGGTATCGATTTCATGAATTTTAACCCTCACTCGGCCGGGGGGCATGGATACATTATCGTAGCCGTGGATTATTTCACGAAATGGGCCGAGGCGATGCCTACCTTCGACAATACAGGAAAAACAACAACTTTATTTATATTCAATCACATCATTGCATGATTTGGAATCCCATAGTCTATCATCACTGATCATGGTAGCCACTTTTGAAACTTCATGATGTCTGAGCTCACAGAAAAGTTGGGTCTTCAACATGAAAACTCAACCCCATACTACCCACAGGCCAATGGCCAAGTTGAAGCAATCAACAAGGTTCTTATCACCATGCTTCGATGGATTATAGGAATTCACAAAACGAGTTGGCACATATTGTTGTTTTCAACTTTATGGGCTTATCGGACATCCGTGAAGTCTGCCATGGGGTTTACACCTTTCCAATTAGTGTATGGTTTAGAAGCTGTCTTACTGATTGAATGTGAGATCCCATCATTAAAGCTAGCTGTTGAACTTCTTCCAAACACCTCTGCTGAAGAAGAACGTCTGTTGTATCTTATGCAATTGGACGAAGCCCATTGAGATGCCACCCTAGTTATTGAAACCCAGAAGAAATGTGTCAAGGCCCAATACGAAAAACAAGTCAAACCACATGTTTTCTCCGAGGGCGATCTAGTTCTTCTCTATGAACAAGACCGTGATTTGCTAGGTGCCAGAAAATTCAAAGCTATGTGGCGACGCCCTTATATCGTCAAACGAGTGTTGGAGAAGGGAGCCTACGAGTTAGTAGATTATGATGGCATTCCTTTGAGTGAACCCATAAATTGGATTTACTTAAATAAGTACTATGCTTAGACTATATTTTCATGAGTGCTTGTATTTTACTGTATCATACTGTAGTGTGTTACGTTTGTGTGTTTTTTTGTTATTCAGTTTCTACCCTCGACCGCTTATCTTGCGTTGTGCTTGGTTTTCATATGTCAGAGTCTTCGTTACCCTACCTTGGCTTCGCTGATGGTGCTAGTCGTAGCACTTAGAACCTAGCTTCTGCTGCATGGGAAATCTATGCACCCACGAACGAACTTATCTGTCTACATGGTGTTTGCCTCGGTCGTGCAACCAATAACATAGTAGAGTATAGCGCTGTCATCGAATTGGTGACTGATGCTATCTCACTTGGGATTTGTCATCTAGTTATATGACTTGATTCGCAGCCAGTAGTGCTACAATTAAGTAATGTCTATGCTATTCGAAGTCCTACTTTGTTACAGGTATATTTATGAATTCACCTCTTGAAACATTATTTTTATTAGATCAAGTACAACACATTCCTAGATGTCTAAATACATTAACTGATGCATTAGCTAATTATGTGTCAGACAGACATCTGAGACATTTATAAATACAATCACACATCACATGTATTATACAAAGAAAAATAATCCGGTAGAAGCCTCATGTATATATATATATATATATAATGATCAAAAGTTTTTTACAAAAAGATTGTTTTTCGTCCGAAGATCAAAATATAAAAAATGAAACTCATAGCTTCTACAAAAATGGCATCATGGATACTGGTCTCGATAACACACTACTACTCGTGCTACCCTACGGAGAAATCATCTCAATGGACTAGCCACGCCTATGGTATGGCGTTGGAAACGCCTCGAGACCCCATTGATTGACATATCTGGGATCCCTGCAGTCAAACCCTCTAGATTTTTCTCGATTGCTTCGTAGTCATCCGCATCCCATCCTGCTACTATCGATGCTTCCCCTCACCTCTGGATAAGGGATGTACCGAGGGGTCGAAATGGCCCTACATCTGTATAGTCAGGATATTTTTGATTAGTCATTGGATTGAAAAACACATAAAAATATTTAATATTTTGAATTTTTTTACAAAAACACTATAAAAGAAAAATGTCTTTCTTACCTAGTTCCCCCCATTGACAACCCTCAGGTAGCACTACATTAAGATCATTGTGAAAATCCATCCTGACATATGCATAGTCATCGATCATCAAGATCTGGGGCTCCAACCAATCGAAAAATGTGTCATTATATCTAATAATGGGGCCTGCCACATGTCGGGACATGAGATCACACCACCGCTTCATCCGCGGATCTCGTGGTGCTGGTATATTCCAATATACCTGTAAGAGAAAGTGAGGGTCTCTTTCCAGGAAGAAAGATACCAAAATGGATCTGTACCCAAACTGTTTTAGATCCCCGTTCTTACTCTTGGTCAACTGTCTCTTTATAATACGAAGAAGCCCATCACACCAGTTGAACACACGAGGTTTCGTGCATTCTATTGCATACTGGAAATAGATTTGTAGATCCATGTGTGGAGAAGAACTCCCTGCCATCTGTGCAATGGTGAAAAGGATGCTTCTCAAGGTCAGATCACAAATGCCTCTGATAGCCACCTTACCCTTGCGTCGCTTGGCCTTGGGTTCACAATAGAGTCTGATGTATTCACTCATCGGTAAACCCCCACCTCGACCTCCTGTTAAGGTCACTTGCGCCCCACGATGGGACAACCCTGTTAAGAGGTATATGTCTTTGATGTCCAGGGAGAGAACATGAACACCCACATGGAATACTTGTTGGTCCACGTCCCACATACGAACCAAATATTCCAAGACTCTCAGCTGGGCTTTCATGCCCTGGATCTTGAAGAATTTTAATAGACCACACTGTCGTAGGGAATTCATGGTGCCCGGATCATTTAAAGCCATTGAATCATCGTCTTCATGCTCTCTTTCTCTCCACTCCAACATCTTTGCAATCAAAATACCTACATGGAGATGAAAGAAAGAAGTTAACACCTTTAATTATCATGATTTAGAATTCTTTTTTGTCCAGTGTATCTTTTTTCTTTTGGGTTTTATGTCGCCACGACTGGGCTTTGGTTACAGAGTGGGGTTTCCGCAGGTGAACCATTAGCCGCTTGCGGAAATCCTTGATTTCCACAGGCCCCGATATAGGGCACCTGTGACGGCCCCAACGCGCGCCTATGGTCCAAAAATTCACCCAAAAATTCATCTTTTAACCGATTAAAATGAATTAAAACCATTTAAAAGGAAGAAGACGAGGTACTTACTATTTCCACATAGACCGTTCACCAAATGATCGCTCGAGCTCTCCGCAATCGACCTCTAAAATACAAGGTGAAAAAGGGCTTTTGGACAAAGTTTTTGGTCAAATACAAATGAAATAGTGAAAATGAGTTCTTATCCCTATTTATCTCATTTTTTACTTCTTCTAAATATATTTTATATTATTTGAATATATTTTCTCAAAAACCTAATGGTCTTGTGAGTGTTGTTTCTCGCATATGGGCAGACAAGGGTTCCAAACAACGAAGTATGGACATTTTTTTGCGATTTGTTTGTCTTTTTCGTCGCATGTACGATTACTTTTTAGGAGTTTTTAGAAAAACCTTGAGATTAGTCTTTGTTCTTTCTCGTGCTCTAAAAACTATGAGAACGTAACCAAGTATACTTTTCTTGTCTTTTCGTACTCGTCATGGTAACACAAAAATAATGAAACTTACAGAGTGATCTTTAAGTTCTTTTCACACTCCTTAAAAACGAAAAGATTGCCAAGCGAACTTATTCTGTTCACGCTCGTAAAAGTATTTGAATAAAACGTTCGATGTGCGATAGTTTATCACTTTTTTGGTTCCGTCGAACTATTTTACGAAAAAGGAACTAAGAGAGTTCTCTTTTAAGTGTTTTTCCAAACTCTATAAATGTGAAAAACCTTCAAGTTTTCTATCTTTGGACTCGTTAAACAAACATCGACAGATCCATATGGGACCGAACCACTCCTTCTTAGGGTTCGTTAAAAATACTTCGAGGGACTCGTCCGAAGGATGAGATTACATCAACATGCATATGTTATCCTCCTCAATCTTGTGTAAAAATAAAGAGGTACTCACCAAAAATAGTGGGGGAAAATTTGGGAAAGAGATGTGTCTCTATATTTGTGTTAGTGGTAGTAAGCATCGCTCTTGAACATGGCACCTCCTTTATCATTTGAATCTAAGTTGGGAAATCCATTTGCCTCTCATATGACTCTTTGCAAGTTCATATCTTGGGTCGTCTTTGGGTCAATGCTTCCAAGCCTAGTGTCGTGCCATCCATATGTTCAAGAGAAGTTCAACCAAGCCCTCTATTGAGTCGACCATCTGAAATTGTCAATTCCTATCATGTCGGCCTTCCTTATGTCCATTCCAAATCATATTCACACTTTGCTTTACCTAAATCTATTAATTGTTTCGTGTCATTTGATGGGGGATACATCAATGCCCTCTAGTGACTAGTCTTTTCCTGTCGACTTCAACTCATTATCCAGGAAGAAGACTTAGAAAATATTTAGTGCCTTGGAGCCTGCATGCCTCAATGGCAGGTTTATTTGCTCTCGACAGTGGATTTACATCATTGATCCCTGATCGAGAGATTCCATTGAGTGTTCGACCTCAACTCATCTATTCACACTCATTGGATTGTACTATCATACCTTGGGGGTCATTGACATCAATGGTGATTTCCCTCGCACTTGTTAAGGATTTTCATTAATAACCGGTAATTGAGTGGTTTCTAACCATGTTCGACTTCAACATCTGTAATCACATGGCTAGATTTGTACTAACGGACGACGGGATTGAAGACCCTGGACCTCATCATTTTTTGATCCAGGTTGCGATGGAGTACTTGTGATTTGAATTGGCACATAGATCCACTTGGTATGTTTTGTGGCTATGTCTATATCTAAGTATTTCCAATACATAGATCCATGGTGTATTCCTGGTGGCTATGTAAAATCTTGATGACATGGATCCACAGTGTATAATTGGTGGCCATGACTTATGCTTTCAATCATTTATAGTCTAGACATGGGAATGCCTACTTCAGACATGGTATCATATTGTGCAGATGTTTGATTGTTTGCAGGTTCCTAATTGGTTCGCTCCTTGTTCCTGACACACACACACATTTTTACAAAGTATTTTGGTTGTCACGAGTTACAGGCTCATACTTTGGGGGGCATTCTATTACACATTATTTTGGTTATTCTAATGATGATATCACATACATGTGTTCAGGGTCCCAACATGACTTTTTGCCTGAGAAAAGAAACTTGTTTCCTCCTCTACAAGGCTGCTTTTTAGAAAGGGTCTGTAGGTTGCTCATACTACACAATACGAAAATTTATCATTTCTGTAGGCTGCTACATAGGCAGGGTGCGACAACATTCCAAAGCTAAAAGAGGAAAGAGGTTTCACGAAGTTTCTAGAAGGGGAATCTTCTAGAATGTGAGGTGGTGTCTGTATGGTTGCGATCCTACTGGTTTCTCTGATTTGGTGGTATCATCCTCATCCTTTTAACCACTTCACCTTATCCTATATAATCATGGGCTTCTCATGGAAAAGGTTAAGCAAGAATAAGTAAGATTAAGTAGAGAATTTATGAAAGAATTGGTTGAATACTGTGTGAAGAATCTTGTTCTTACTGATGCTTGAGGCCTCCATTTGTCCATCAAGCTTTTGTGGATTATCTTCATGCGAATTTTGGAGCAAGTATATGTGTGTGTTGGAACAAAGGACCACTAAAAGGGAACTTGCGACATCAAGGTGATTCAATTGTATCTTCTACTTTGCATTAATATAATACAGGCACGTCTCTTTCCCATAAAATTATTAGTGTTTTATTACATGACTCCTTGATCACATGTTTAGGTTGTCATTGAATTCTACTATTGCTGCTTTCACGTTGGTTGGTTTGTGTTGTCACAGATTTGATTCTACAAGAGCACCAAAGTGAAGCAGGGACAACAAATATATAAGGAAGCGATTCATAAGGTATGTTATTTATTCCTCTTTGGATAGTAAACTCAATGATTGCAACTTAGGGAAAGTGTCTTGTTCCATCTTGTTTTTTTCTAGATCTAGGTGGATCTAGGGGGATCAGTTCATGTCCACATCTACTGATTTACGCAATAACACTGCGCGTGTGTCCAACCTCTGAGTTGGTGTCGCTGTCTGAATTCTTGAACATTAGATTTTTCAATCTAACCCACTACTGTATCTTTAATATGTTCTTCTCATGCAATAACATCTTGATCCACAACTTCAGAAAATGTAAATTTTTTTCTCTAGGCCCCTTAAATAAATATCTCTCTTCTTACCTATATGATTCTACTCTATCAATAGAAAACTCGGTAATGTACCCTCTAATGGTACTATCAAACCAGTGATCTACTGCTCTCGACATAACGTTATCAACTCTCTTGACCTTCTTGATCAACGTCGACATCCAAACCACAGGTGGTCTGAGTCTGATTTCAAACTGGGTATTTTCTAATCTGGCTAGCCACTCGTATAGCTCTTGATGAATTCCTCCAAAGAAAATAATGTGTATATCAGTAAAGATATACCTTCCCAACCAATCCTCTGTACTAAGATTAGGGTTCTTATTCTGAGCTTCAACAAAGTCCCTCTCTTGTTCTTCTATCCACTTCTGAATCTCTGTCTTCGATGGAAACCACCTTGACATTCCCTGAAGAAGATCTTGGTCCCGGCAACAAAACCATTTGTTGGCACAGGGGAAAACCTAGGGTTCAACTCTAACAATGCACCAACAAGCCCTAACTACTGTCTCTTTCGGTGACACCTGTAAAGTAGATGAAGTCTCGCCCGAAGTAGCGATAGGGGGTTGCAAGACATAGGTGTCTACAACCAGAGGAAATTCAAAGTGGATCCAGGGAAGCACACACACATAGATATAGTTATTCTTTATCTTCCTTAAGCCTACTGTGCGAACTATATCTCAGATCTAACACAATATTTCATTGAAAATATATCAGAGATCAAAAGAACACAACATCAATCACACACACCAACAAGATATACGTTGTTCACCCTCTCCCTAGGGATATGTCCACAGAACTGTGCTTTATAATATATTAGCTGAAAGCATACAGTTTTATCTGCACTCTTAGCTTGCATATCTCTCTTTCTTTCTCTTCTTCTCTCCCCTCCCTGCGCACCCAGTTGCAGGGTTGATCTACACACCCAACTGAATATCTTACAAAACAGACTTCTCTCATCACACAATACTTCTCTCTCAACAATAAAAATAATCACTCATCATAACATAATCAAACCCATCCCAGGTCCTCTTGACCTTTATTTATACATTACAATGACTCTCAGACAACCTTAGGCTGAAACCTAGGTGTCAAAACCCTAAATACTAAAACCCTAGATGTCGAAAACACTAGGTCAACTTGACCTGCGTTTTCATGGCTTCCCCAACCTGTGTTTCCTTCTTTCCTGCGAGGTGCTCCAATGCATCCATTGGTGTTTTTTTCCACTTGCTGAGTTGTCCACATTCCATCTTCCTTGCTGATCTGTCTTCCTCGATCTCTCCATCCGATGGCTTGCTTTCTCTTACTTCACTCCTTCTTTTCTGCTCTTTTGGCCACTTTGACCCAATCTCAGTCAACTTGTCTTCCGTGTAGTTCAAACTTCATGCTTCTTTCCTTAATCTTCAAAAACTTCCATAACCAAGGGCCAACAATTACTTACAATGAGATCGATGACTACTCCTTGAACCTGGTCTGGGCTATTCTTCACCAAGCTCCAACTACTCTTCCACATATCTTTCACCAAGATCCAACTACTCTTCCACGTATCTTTCTCCTCTTTAGCTCTCTCTAAGGAATGTATTAAGCTTGCAATGGAGGAAAAAGGCAAGAATAGGGAATTCTGGCTCAAAACTCACAATGTGGCTACAAATTCTTGGGGCAAGAGAGGAAAGTGAAATGGGCAGAGTTTCACTGTTCTTATGCTTAGCTTTGGAATGAGACCCCAACACCTCCTTTTATATGACAAACAAGATGGTTATTCGGTTGGGTGACGAGCTATAGGCGGTCAGATAGTTGGGAAACTACCCAATAGCCCGTAATCTCAACGAATTCCTTGCAAATTTTTAATTTTTACAACTTTTGTGAGTATACACGGGATGTAATAGTGCAGCTAACGTACGTACGCGAGCTGTAGTGGTGCAAAAAACGCGTGTATGCGAGCAGTAATGGTGCAGGGCACGTACATCTTCAAAAATGTGGTTTTTAAGAAGAGTTGCTCAGTGATGGATTGGCAAAAATAGCAAGTAAGATGGCCTGATGCCAGGTATGCATGTATGTTGCAATTTAGGGTTATAACACCATGGGATGATAGGATCACTACCAAGAGGTCTACTGCTACATCACCTTTTTCATATTTTATATGACACAGATGCAATTTTCCTTACCTCACTAGGGGTGCCAGTTATGAAATTGCTGGAAGAATAGGAAGCTGAACTAGATGATGCTCAAAGGAGTATAAATCAACTGATTCATGTGCCACAAATGAGAGAAGAAGTGTACAACAACACACAAATGCATCATGATAAAATGAAAAGGATGTTTGATAAACATACAAAAGTTGATGATTTCAAGGTAGATGATCTGGTGCTGAAATGGGATGCAAGAAATGAAGATAAGGGGAAGCATGGAAAGTTTGACTACCTTTGGCTGGGACCATTCAGAATTGTTTCTTATCATGGGAGCAATGCTTATCTGTTTCAAGATCTCAATGACTATCTCATTGGTGGAGGACCTGTGAATGGTAGGTTTCTCAAAACTACTTTACTTAAGGCATTTTGATATTTTCATCTCATTATAAATAACCATTTTTATTTTTCAGATAGAGCAGTTGAAGTTTTCATTCAACAAAAAATGAAGCTCAAAGTGAAGGCCCTAAGGTTATGTTGAGTTTATCTAGTGGCATCAAGTTTTAAAAAAGGTTTAGTCAGTCAGTCTATTTTATTTTTATCGTTTTTAGAGTCTTTTTGAATCAAAATAAAGCCCAATGGATAAGACACCTGGTTTGCTATTCTTTGCTACCTCACAGAGAGGATAACATCCCCATTGGAGCCAATTGTTAGTATCATTATTTTTAGGGTAGAGTTAGAGGTTTGTAAAGATTTTTCAATGTCATGCGTTGCTCTTGGGAAGATCAATACATTTCAAATTAAGTCATTGTGGTTGTGTGTGTCTTCTAGGAGTTGTGTCTTATGAGTTGTTTCAAAGTCTATGGGTGATTATTGCTATGAACCATCAAAATGGCATGTCATAGAATGAGTCAAGTCTAAGTTTAGGTAGAATGATTTGGTGGGATTGTCATGGGACATGATGACACATTATGAAAGAACAAGAGTCATCAAATTTTTTTATGGCTTATTTGTTTTCTTTTCAAATATTCATGGTACTTGACCTGCAAAAAGTACATATGCTACGCAAGACACACTGCGAAAACTCCTTGGCGCTACACAAATTGTCATATCACACTAAAACGGTCTAATCATACTTCAAACTGTCCTTTTCTTGGAATATGCATGTCTCTCCCTCCCATTTTCATTGTAAAAGAACCCTCTACCTTCGACTAGGTCTCTTGTTAGCAACAATTTCAATTTTCCCACTCGCTACGCAAAACCTGTCTGTTTGCTAGGCAAAATCCACACAGAATGCATCCTCTGTGCACACTACACATACTATGTCTTCTAAATTTTCGCTGCGCAAAGATTTAAAAGATCCGTTTTTTGTTTTTCAAATAACATGTGCCTACATACATCTTATCCAAAGATTTTCTCATCGTTTTATTGAGCCCATTGACAAATTTGAACAAACCCTAACCCTGTCATTCACTGTGTAAAGTGCTATGTCTGAGTTTTAGCGTTTGAGCCTCTCTGTCTTTACCAGTCTAAGTTTTAGCCTACATCTGCAGCATGGCCACTCAAGGAAAAAATAAATACAACAAAGGAGGAAGTGTGTTGAGGTGTGAGCCACAGAGCTTGGAGTTGGTGAATTTTGATCCCGCATTTAGGGTTTCATTTGTGGAAGATGGATGCATAAGGTTCTGTGAGAAAATTCAAGGATATAATGCTTAGGTGACAAAGGAGTTCACCCTAAATTTCAATGGTGTCGAGACAAGGGTTGCTGACATTACCTTCCAGGTATCTGAGGACACAGTGGTTGCTGCAACATAAATTCTAGTCCAGGGGGAGAAGCGGTTCAAAGGTATGCCTCTTGATCCAACGTTCTATACTGATTTCCTGAAACCTATGTATAGAAAGCAGAGGTTTGGAACCACTATTCCAAGAGAATGCATACTCAAGAATTATGAAAGGCTGTTAAGAGTGGTCCAATGCTATTTCACTTGTGAGGGAAGATTTTATAAGGTACACATTTACCACATAAGACTTCTGATGCATTTCACAGTGAATAACCCCTTGAATTTACCTTTCTACCTGTACAAAGTTCAGGAAAAATGGCAGACATGGTACAAGCCAAGGATGATCAACTTAATTCCAGTTTGTTTCATGTCTCCTTGGTTAAGTTGCTAGTAGTGGAAGAACTAAAGAAATCAAACAGAGACTGGGATTCACTTTTGACCTCAGCTAACATTTTTCTAGATCCGAAAGGAGACACCCCTTCATTTGCTGAGAAAGTGGCCTCTAGAGTTTCAAGTGGGAAAGAAAAAGGGTCTGCAAAACAAAGCATGGGGAAAGGTAAGGATATTGATGATTCTTCACCAAGACAACCAGCTAAAAAGAAAGGTAGAAGGACACATTTTGTTGATGAGGTGGAAGAAACACAAAGAGTCAGTATCCCAATCACAAGGTCAGCTGCCAAGAGATTTCTTGTACCTGCCCTGCATGCACAGTCTGTTGATCATTCAGCTCAAGGAATGGATGAAGATCAGGGGCAGCCAAAAGAGAAATACCAAGTAATCAAGGAGCTACAAAACTAACTTAAGGAATCTCAACATGTCATAGATCGGATTTTTCATGATAAAAGGGAAATGAAAAGAAAATTAGCTGAGAAGGTTTCCAATATTCAGACTCCACAAGATGCAATAGTTTCAAAGAAGGAATCATCCTTAAATATTTCAGAAGATTCTAAAGAGAAGGAAAGTAGGAAAAATCTTAAGACTATGGATTTGATTAAACCTACAACCCCCTTAATAATACCCTCAACTAGAAAGATAACTTCTGATTACAAGCTTGTAGAGGAAACACTAGCACAAGGCCAAACTACACCGGTTGAGAATACTTATACTTCACCTGGAGAGAGTGAGAAAACCATCAAGCGGCTAAATACACAACTCGGGGAGGCTCAAGACCTAATTATTCGGCTCGGGGAGAGTAAAAGAGTACCATATATAAGGTTTTAGAGACACTTTAAGGAGTGTGTGTCAGCCATCAACAATGCTTGTACAACCTTCACAAATGCTTAGTCAAAACTGAGAAGGAATGCACTTTTGTTTTGGCGAGCGAGTAACTTAAAAAGGCAAAATTTGTCATTGAGAAAGGAAAACATGTCTCTCAAGCTGAGGATGAAGGTTGATGACAAAGCATAAGGGAAATTAGAACTACTTGCAGAAGTGGATCAGTTATAGGTCTCACATATTCATAATTTTTTTTTTGAAGAATCACAAATGATCAGTTTTTTTGTTTTTGACTGAAAAACTTCATTGTATAGAACTTGCGTAGCGATATCATGCTACACAAGTGCTGTAGGTACATAGGAGGTTGAAATACATTGGTAAATGATGGGAAAATGATATAGTAGTGATTTGGAGTCTCTAGAAGTATTGCAACCACCTCCTTAATGCATTTTGGTGAAGAAAATCTTCACTCTGTGTAAAGATCACTACGCAACTGCTGTAGGTTGCAGTTACACAATGTGCTACAACAATGCGCTACACAAAGATGAGATAGAGCCTTTTGAATGGTCATATCACTCCAAGATTCATCTCCAGCTGTCCCAGGATGACTCACATTAGTTTAAATTCAAAAATATGCTAGAGATCTCTTTTTGTTAAAGAATATTGTATGCATTAATATGGTCAAGGCGACTTTGCTATTTTTAGCAAGTAGTTTACAAGTTGTTCTCTTTTGATGTAATTAGATCCAAAATCATAGGATAGCAGAGAAGTTTGACTTCTCTAGCATAGGGAGATAGTTTATCTATATATTTGAACATTTTGAATGTACAAGTCGTTGGCATAAGCACACAGGACAATTTTTCATTGAACATTGTACATATTTTCTGAATTTGAATGAAATATTGGTGTAGATGTCCAGATATTTTTCATACCAAAGATTCTAGTGGTGATGACCTGAAGTCTGTGTACCTTTCATGTATGTTCTTCTGGTTTTCTTTATGTTTTATCTGATGATAATTATATGTTTAAATTGGATATCAAATGGTCTGAAATTCATCTCAAATGATGCTTTAGATTCTATCAATTTGAACACTGTCATTTTCTTCTTAACTCATCGGAATTCATCTTTAATGGTGCTCTGAATGTTGTTATATGTTTTTCTCTTTCTTTCATTCTATAACATCAATTTAAAAAACTGAAAGATCATTTCCTATATAACCTTTTCTTCCTTGAGAGTTCTACTTATCAGACACCGTTTTCATTTTCCTTCAAACATTTGACACCATTTCCCAACAGGTTCCTTTTCTTATTGCCGACAAACCTTTAAAATCCATTCACCTATTAAAAAACCTAGCCACTATTCCTAAAAGAGAATCCATCTTTATAGACCAAGTGACAAGAGAGATCCCTCTCTGAAATGAAAGGCTAGTTTCAGTTCTAAAGTGGTTCTGTGGTTACCTTTGTGAGTTTCTTCCTCAACCTAGGCAATTTACATAGTGATAACATTTGGCGTGGTTGTCGGGGATGAAAAGTGAAATTTTCTTTTGGAAAGAACGACTGAAGTTTAAGATTTGATTCCCTAGGGTAACAGAGAATCAGACATAATAATGGCTGAAAAAATTTACCTCGACGACGTCATTTTATAATATCAGTAGCAAAAAAGTAACTCTTACATAAGAAGATTTACACTAGGAGAAATCCAGATCTAGAACCTATAACATCTATGGCTGATCTTGAGAAACTCTTACATAAAAGAAAAGAAAAGGTATCTGACTCAAGTATTTTTGTAGACCAAAATCTATCATTGCCTAAGGACGAAGTCAAGAGTATTGATGATCTTGATTTTGATGTAAAATTTGAGAATAATTTGTTTAGATGTAGATTAGAGTCTAACTTGAATGAAGTTCTATTTTATGAGAAGAAATTTCAATCTTTGATTCCTGCTGTTCCCATTCAAACTGTTTTCATTCCCAGTTAGATTGTTCAGCTAGTTCAAAATCCTCCTAGAGCCATGGAAGCAAGATTTTCTCCCCTTGTATTACCTGCTCAATTGCATGATCTACCTCAAAATTATAATTAGAGAATTAAGGCATATGATGCATAATATAATATTTCAACTCAGAGACACTTAGATTGGTTTGATGACTTTTTTGACCTAGAGGAGGTAGATGATGAAGATGTAAAATTGAGACTGTTTGCACAAAGCCTCTCATGTGAAGTCAGAAAATGGTTTAAGGCTCTTCCGACAACAAGTATCCCTAATTTTTCATCCTTTGAAACAACCTTCCTTGCAAGATGGGGAGACAAGAAGAATCCTCTTCAACTACTAAATCAATATAATAACATAAAGAGATCACCCAGTGAGACAGTATAAGAGTTTTCAATTAGATTCATGAGGGTTTATAATTAAATTCCCACTGAAGTCAAATCCCCTCCTAGAGCTACCCAACTTCGTTATTTTGACTCCTTCGACAATGATTTTTCCTTACTGCCGAGGGAAAGGAGATATACTACACTAGATGACATGATGAATGATGCAATTGAAGTAGAAGTGAATCTGATGGCATCAAGAAAGATTGAGTATTATCTTGAAATTGATATGATTTTTTTTTAAGGAGAAGCTCAACCCTCAACTTCCCAGACATCAAATGCAAAATTTGATCGAATGGTAACAACTATGGAAAAGTTGGTGGAAAATCTATCCTTAGGAAACAAACTCGTCATCATAGATCAAGCTGATTTTCAACACAGAAATCCTAATTTTATAAGAGCACCAATTCCATAGATCAGACAGAGAGACCAAAGAAATCAAGGTGATTAACAAATTAAACCCCCCTTCCAAAATAACCACGTGAATGAAAATTTTGATGAATCTCTTGAAGACAACATACATTGTTGTGATGATACTGAAACATATGTGTTTCTAACTAAAGAAGAACATGATCAATTTATGGATGCAAATGATAATTTTATGCAGGAAAATGATGATATGTTGTTAATGGAAACATAAGAGTATAAGAAGGGGGATCAAAATTCCATCACGCAGTTTCAAAAGCAGTATAATCTCAGAAATAAAAAGGTGCCTTCTAACCCACCAAAAGGGAATCCTACAAGGGAGCCTCAAGTTAATTTACCTTCTTCAAGTTAGCCCAAGAAAGACAATTCTACAAGGGATGCATTGGAGAAAGGAAAACAAAAAGAAGATCCCCAAAAGAAGGTACCAAAGTAAAAAAGGGATGCAGTCATCAAAGAGGTAAAAAAAACTCAATCTCCTTTTAACTTTGAACGTGAAAGGGAAAAAAAATTGTTCCTTTCAATGAAATGATAAGAAATGGTGAATATAGAATCCAAATCATCAAAATGATGAAAATGGAAGAAGCATCTTATAGTTTGAATGTGCAAGATGATCACCCTGCAATCTTATTTGGTCCACGGGTGGGAGAAAGTGGTGATGATGGTGATGTACCTCCTTTCTATGTCAGGCTTTAAGTTCATGATATGACCTTACACAATGCAATGCTAGACTCATGAGCATATCATAATTCGATGCCAAAGGTAGTCATGGATGAACTAGGTTTGGACATCACTAGGCCTTACAAAGATATTTTCTCTTTTGACTCAAGGAAGGTAAAGTGCTTGGGATTAATTAAAGATCTGGATGTGTCTCTATCTCAAATTTCATCAAAGAATCTGGTCATGGATGTAGTTGTCGCTAACATCGATCCAAAGTTTGGCATGCTGTTGTCAAGGTCATGTGATACAAAGTTGAAGGGAACTCTACAGATGGACATGTCCTATTGTAAGGTTTCGCTCCACAGAGCCTTATAAAACCAAAAAAAAAAATTATTTTAAGGAAATGCTATCCTAACATTTCATAACATCATAACCAACATATATCCATTCAGTTTAATTAAAATTTACGAACAGATCCTAATTCACTTACAAACAACAACATAACATTGCATATTCCTTATAATACATAAAACAAATACATAAAATAAATTACCTCTTCCTGATTGTAACTCTGGGCAGTCACGCTGGTAATGGGGTCCTCCACATCCCCAACAGGTAACATGGGATTGAACCTACGCATTGTTATGTGACTGTCTTTGAAATGAGTTCCTTCCCCTGGAACTCCTGCCCCTACTAGCTATTCCCTGAGATGGCTGTGGACCTGTCTGCATCGTTGGTGATGAACAAGATGTTGCATTCACTGCCATTGAAATCCCTGTGGTTACTGTCCTTGGTGTGACTCTGTTACCATATAGAGGTGGCCTTGAGCCCCCTCCCCTGGGAAAAGTCCTAGGGGCCTTCCCCACGAATCCAGGATGATGCAGAAAGGTCGGTCTCGTACCTCCGGTTAAGTTCATGTGTTCCTCCGCATAACACACATTTTCCACAGCTTCCGCTACCGAAGACGGTTTCCACATCCGCACCATAGCTCTTATCTTAGGGTTCAATCCATAGACGAAGCGCTCTGCCTGTCGTTGGTCATTATCCATATACGAAACATATTTGACCAATTCCATAAATCTGATCTCATATTCTTCTACAGTTATGTTTCCCTGTACTAAAGCATGAAATGCCGCTACCTATTGTTCCTCGTAGTACGCTGGCAGATATTTCCTTCGGAACCTCTCCTCAAAAAGTTCCCAAGATACTGTGTCTGGGGTAAGATGTATTTGTCTTTCCAGGTTGCCCCACTAGTTCAAGGCACTGTCTCTTAACTGAAAAATTGCAATCTTCACCTTTGAGATGGACGCATAGTCCCTTAAGGCAAAACACCTTGTCATGCCTTCCAACCATGCTTCCGCACGTTCACTGGCGCGACCCTCGAGAAACTCTAGAAGTTTGATCTTCTTCAATTCTTGAGTGATGTCTTTAGGTGGAGGTCCTCCCCCTAAATCCCTTGACACTTCTATATTACCCATTACAGATGGTGGGGGTTCCACCTCGGTCCTTGCTGGTTGTCGCCCCTTTAAAGTCTCATTTATGGCCTCCAACGAGCGCAGTATGAGAGCTAGTTCGGGTGATGGTGGTGGCGGCACTGGCGGTGCCTGCGATGATGCTCCCTTGACTCGATTCCCTCAATTCCTAACCATCCTGTATGATTTAAACTGCATCAACCAAAGTTGTCAGGGTGAGTTCAAGGACATTTCAAATTGGCACTACTTAAACTAGAAACAAGGTTAGGCGTAAGTTTTTCTTTAATTGTCTGTAAACAAACATTACTCTCTTTAGGGGATTGTCTGGGTTAGTATTAAGCGTCTAAGATTGATTTCTTCACCTAAGAAAACTATTGACTCCCTTGTCCGGTAGCTATGCTAGCCTTGCGCCATACTCGCCAATTCCTCTAGCTTACTTTTCTAGTGTGTATGCCGCCTCTTTTCTGCTTGTCCTAGTCTAAGTCCTTTAAACTTTTCGCTTACAACTAAATATCCTTCGATGCTTGACTCGTGAGCTTTCCTTGGTGCGTTGTACATATGCGTTGAATTGTGTGTCTCGGTGGCTGCAGGTGCGAGTCTTTAGGGATTGTAGAGTGGCTTTCGACATTGGAACTTAACGCTTGTGCACTGCGGTTATGTATTGCTTCCTGACTTGTGGTCGTATGATGTAGGGAGCCTGAGTGGATGCATTGAAGCTTAGTGTTTGACTTTGACTGGTGGAATGGAATGGAAGGGCTCGACGATTGGCTCGATGAGTTGTGTGTAAGGTCCCGTGAGCTTGACGCTTGGATAATCAAAGATTATTCTTCAGGGTAGTACCTTGCCACTATTGATAATTAAATTATTTATATGTGAATTTATTTTGGAAAAATGATATGTGTGGCGCGTTGGTGGTTGGTCATTTCTTAAGTCTTAGGCGGTAGGTGGTCGTGGGTTCAAAATCCATGGACCTCGAAAATTTATACTTAACCCTATTACATTCAATAATCACATGATTAATGACATAGGTTTCAAACCTACTATTAACATGATAATTTTATAATGTTAATTTACTTACCCAGTTTACCCATAAATTATTACGACAGATAAGTTAATTAATTTTAATTATCATATTAATCTTACCATATATTATTTAATTTAAAATTCATATATCACTAATCTTTTAATTTAATTTAATTTATATTTATATTTAATTATTATCTTTTTATTTAATTAAATTAAAGTAATTAAATTATTTACTTACCTTAAATTAGATTACTGAAATTAAATTAAAACTCATAATTATTTAAATTATTTAATTTAAATAATTTAAATTTACATAATAGTATTAATACTTTTAAATAAATTAATAAAACCATAATTGATATTACTAAACAAAAAATCTTACTTTCAATTTGGCGAGAGTTTACTGTGCTTCATAACTTGATGAGAACGAGGCATTCGATGGCAGCCTTTAAGGTCGAGCTTCTAGCATGAGGCCCACGTGCCCGACCCCCGGCTCTTAGTACCAAAACCCTAAACTATTCCTTAACCCTAATTCCTCTTTTCCTTATTATTTTTTCTTGCGAGGTTTCTGGTTATGCGGTCCCCCGCCATGGCCTTCTCTCATGGCCTCTCCTCCTCGTTTGTCAGGTGATGGCTTGTATTGTTTCTTGGTGAATGATTTGTGTGCTGATGTTTGACGCTTGTGCTTGGGTTGTATGTCCTTTATATGTGTTGAAGCTCTCCTAAATTATTCGATGAGATATATGGAGTGGAGTTGAGCTTGGCACTTGGCTTGTTTGAATCACTCATTCTTTTGTTTTGCAGTGCACGCCTTTTGAGCCCACTTCTGAGATCCTCCTCCCTGTGTCTTGATTCCTGGCGCTTGGGCGCTTGGTCTTGGATAACTTGTGTGGAAATCGTAACGGGAGCACCAACAATGTTGGTAGGAGGCGGGTGGGAATCAAACAGGGGTTCTCGGGGTTGTCCGTTGCACTGGCTGATGACAGGCGCTCGTTGGTGTTGTATTGCAGGTTATTAGCTCGGTGCTTTAACTGGAGATTGGATATTGGGCCAACTAATTTATTTATTTTATTATATTTTTTTTTATAACAATTTTTGATGGCTGTGTATGCGGTTGCAGGTTGCATGGAGCTGTTCGATGGTGCGTTGGATAGCTTTGACTGTTGTGTACCCCCTTTTGGGCTTCTCGTCCATGTGACTTGGCCTGATGCTTTGTGCTTGTGCGCTCGGTCTCTGCGGACTTGTGTTCTGTTACATGTGCTTCACCCGGTGCATGTTCTCATGAGCTTGGCGCTTGGTTTTAGCATTGACTTGACGCGTAGTGCACTTTGACACATCCCTTGTGGTTTGGAACTTGGTCTCGGGTTTTGATTTGTGATGTGTATGTGGTTGCTAACCCGTGTTGGCTCCAGACGCGTTGTGTAATGTAGAAGTCCGCCCGTGGGCTCCTCCTGCAAGTGGCTTTAGCGCTTGGCCTCGGGTTTCGATTTGCGATGTGCATGTGGTTTCTAACCTACGTTGGCTCCAGATGCCTTGTGTAATGTAGAAGTCTGCCCGTGGGATCCTCCTGCAAGTGGCTTTGGCGCTTGGTCTCGCGTTTCGATTTCTGATGTGCATGTGGTTGCTAACTTGCGTTGGCTCCAGACGCGTTGTGCAATGTAGAAGTCCTGGAGTTGTTAAATGGATGTGGTTTGACCACCCCTTGTGGTTTGGCGCTTGGTCTCGGGTTTCGATTTGTGATGTGCATGTGGTTTCTAACCCATGTTGGCTCCAGATGCGTTGTGTAATGTAGAAGTCTGCCTGTGGGCTCCTCCTGCAAGTGGCTTTAGCACTTTGCCTCGGGTTTCGATTTGTGATGTGCATGTGGTTGCTAACCTACGTTGGCTCCAGACGCCTTGTGTAATGTAGAAGTCTGCCTGTGGGCTCCTCCTCCAAGTGGCTTTGGCACTTGGCCTCGGGTTTCGATTTGTGATGTGCATGTGGTTGCTAAACTGGGTTGGCTCCAGACGCGTTGTGCAATGTAGAAGTCCTGGAGTTGTTAAATGGATGTGGTTTGACCACCCCTGCCCAGATTCGAAAGGTGGTCCTTTGCAACCCTAGGCTTTTCTTTTCTAGTGTTGAAGGAATCATACAGTCTAAACTCGCCTTCCTTAGGACCAGAATCTGGTGGCTGCTACTTGGGGGAAAGGATTAAATTTGCTCCAGGAAAAATTGTCAAGGTACATGTTTTGGTCTTATGTCACTCACTGCTGCTATTTGTATATTCCTAATTGGCAGCTTTATCTACGAAGTATTTTGCATAATATCAGATAAATTCGGGCATTTCTCTATTTGGTCTAAATATAACATGAATTTCATTTCTAGATGTGGGGCTATAGCTTTATGTGCTAAAGTACTAGGTCTCATAGTTTTGTTCTTTTGGAAAAAAATACTGTTTTGGTAGTACTCATTAAATTTCAGACTGTCATTCTCTTTATCAGGTTTCAAACACAACGATTCTTTTTGAATATGAAGTTGGCAACATGACCAGATCCATTAACCAAGATTTTAGGCCTATTTTTAAGTACTTAAGTGGATACATTAAGGACAAATGCAAATGAATGATTCTAATTTCGTTTTAGTTTATCTAGGTCGATGTTTGATAAGGTTTCTAGGCATGGTTGATATCTGTATGGAGCCTGATTTTGTATGCTCACTTTCTCTAGGGCGTTGAAAATGAGGAGTTTGAAGCTGCATCAAGGAAAGAAGATGATGTGTTATTTTATCAAACAACTAGTGTTAGTGTAGTTGCTGTTCTTGGCATTAACACAAAGGCAAAGCAGCTAGCATTGGTACTATTGAAACTCTAGGAGCTTAACTTGTGTGGACTTGAAGATTTAATATTAGTCCCGAAGGTTTTTCTTGTGTTATATATATATATATATATATATATATATAACTTTCAAAATGTATAATATTATATCTTTTCAATTGGGCATATTGTTTATATATAGATTTGTGTAAAAATAAAATAAAAATTTGTGTTTTTGGCTTGCAGGTTAGGTGGATCTGGAGTTGGAGTTGGAGCTTGGCCCTTAGGCCCAGATTTATATCTAATTGAGGGTTTGGGTAGGTGGGTAGGCCCTTGGCTCCAGATTTTAAAGTAGGGCTCTGATACCATGTGTAAGTTTCTACTCCACATAGCCTTATAAAACCAGAAAAAATAAATATTTTAAGGAAATGTTATCCTAACATTTCATAACATCATAACCAACATATATCCATTCAGTTTAATTAAAATTTATGAACAGATCCTAATTCACTTACAAACAACAACATAACACTACATATTCCTTATAATACATAAAACAAATTACCTCTTCCTGATTCTAACCCCGATCTCTGTTGGTCCAATGCTGAATTTGAAACTGTGCCAAACATTGCCCAAAACTGAGTTTTCCTCCCTGCCAGCTAGGAGTAGCCTGTCCGGCTCCCTAGCTCCAGGATACCATAAGGATATCCTGGCCCCTATGCCCAAAACCCCCAGCAACCCGGTGCCCCCTGCGATGGTTCACCCAAAAACTCCCTATATCAAAACTCCCACACCAGAAAAATATCGAAACAAAAATCCCCCATCCCCCTCAAAATTCTTCCCCCCTCCAATATAATGATCCTCCCCGTCATATCCCCCTTCACCGACTCTCCTCCCCCCTCATTAATTTTCTTATCTGCCCCTTTATTATCTTATCCCCTTCATTAATATCTTATCCCCTTCATTAATATCTTATCCCTATATTTAATGTCTTATCCCCTTGTTTAATGTTTCTTCCCCCCCGTATACGTAAGTCTTTAATAAATTAAATTATTAACCCCTTTAATTCTTTACTCAAATAATTAATGAGTCAATTAATAATTAATTAATCATTGACAGATATGAACACGTAATTAATAATAATTAATTAGTTAATATTATTAAGAAATAATTATTGTTTAACTAACATATTAGGACAGTCAGATTATCAAATTAATTATAATTAATAATCCCTATACATCTATTTAAGCAGGGTCGTTACACCTATGCAACTATACCGATTTTTGGCCAAGAAAGTAGTCTGTACATGGAAGTACTGTTGAAGTACACAGTGAGTAGAAAAATCAAACCAAATAATCATCCTATTTATTCTGTTGACTCTGAGGCTGGTTCTTCAATTTTTTACAATGACCTGTGCTTTGAAAAAGAAGAACCAAAAATTGTTGAACTCCCTGTGAAAGACAAGGCTGATCATCAAGCAGGGAAAAATTTAGATCAACAAAATAAAAAAAATGATGAAACGTGGAATATAAATTTTGATGGAGCTGCTAGTAAGGAGGGAGATGGAGCATGTGTTTGGACAATTCCTCCTAAATTGGGTTCAAAACTCTTCTCTTAAATTTTTTCTTTTGAATGCACAAATAATATGGCTAAGTATGAGGCATTGATTTTCGGTTTGAATACATTGAAATATTTTGGGGCAAAAAGAATATTTTTTCGTGGAGATTCTAAGATTTTCATAAAGCAGGTTAAGGGAATCTATCAATAAAAATATCCTAGGTTGAGGGAATATAGAAATATAGTTCTTGATCTATTGGAAAGTTTTACAAAATGTAACCTCTTAGTGATTCCAAGAGGACAAAATCTGATTCCTGATGCATTAGCCAATTCAACCTCTGTTTTCAAAATTCTTATCTTTTTTAACATGAAATATGATATTGGAGTCAAGCACAGACCAACAATACCTGATAACATCAAGTACTGGAAGATTTTTGAGGATGACAAACAAGTGGTAAGATTTCTCCAAATGACTGATGAATTTTCGACCTCAAATATCGATGATGAAAACTGTTGTGATCGGAAAGAAGATGCAACCATGTTTTCAAATGATGACTGTTTCCAAAATAAATTGTTGGTAGAGACATTGTTCAACTAAAAAATAATATCATTCCCAAGGGTTTGGTTCCATTGTAGAAGCTTTTTGATGATAATGATGTGGCAAGGAACCCCAAAGTCACTGCTAATGATGAAGAAATTGAGGATTGTAACATTGGGACTCAGGAAAGTCCTAAAATCATCAAACTGTCCAAGACACTCAGTCCATAAATCAAGGAGAGATATATCATCTTAATGAAGTATTTTCCATATCTATTTTCCTAGAGTTATGAGGATTTGTAGGTGTATGACACAAAGGTTATTCAACATGTAATTCCAATAAAAGATGATGAATATCCTTTCAAACATAAATTGAGAAGGAATAATCCTTTGTTGCTACAATTAATTGAGAAAGAGGTAAGAAATTTGTTTGATGCTAATATTATAGTGCCTTTGATATTCTCTAAATGGTTGGTTAACTTAGTTCCCGTCAGAAATAAAAGTGGTGAAATAATGTTGTGTGTAGACTTTCAAAATTTGAACAGGGTTTCCGTCAAAGATAACTATCCTCTTCCCAAGATGGACTACATTTTGCAGAAAGTGGTTGGATAACAGAAAATGTCAATGCTTGATGGTTTTTCTAGATACAACCAAATCATGGTGCATCATGATGATCAAGAGAAGACAACCTTCACAACACCCTGGGGTACATTCATGTATGCCAAAATGCCTTTTGGACTCATGAATGCAGGGAAAACATTCCAAAGGGCTATGGATATATCTTTTGTTGATTAAAAATATAAGTTCATTGTCATTTATTTAGATGATATTACCGTGTTTTCAGATTCTGATGATGAGCATCTGAAACATTTGAAAAGGGTTTTTCAGAAATGTAGGAAGTTTGGCATTTCATTATATCCCAAGAAATCCAACTTTGGAATGCAAGAGGGTAAAATCCTTGGTAGATTATTTTTTGACCTCATCTAACATTTCTCTAGATCCCAAAGGAGACACCTCTTCATCCGCTGAGAAAGTGGCCTCTAGAGTTTCAAGTGGGAAAGAAAAAGGGTTTGCAGAACAAGGCATGGGGAAAGGTAAGGAGATTGATGATTCTTCACCAAGCCAACCAACTAAAAATAAAGGTAGAAGACTACATTTTACGATGAGGTGGAGGAAACACCAAGAGTCAGTATCCCAATCACAAGGTCAGCTACTAAGAGATTACCTGTACCTTCGTTGCATACACAGTCTGTTGATCATCCAACTCAAGGAATGGATGAAGATCAGGTGCACCCAAAAGAGAAAGACTAAGTAATCAAGGAGCTACAAAACTAGATTAAGGAAGCTCATCATGTCATAGCTCAGATTTTTCATGATAACAAGGAAATGAAAAGAAAATCAGCTTAGAAGCTTTCCGTTACACATTATTTTCGTCATCCCTATGACCTTTAATGATGTAAACCTATCTGTTGCCTTCAGAGGGGTCAGTGGTCTGAGTTCCTGAAGAGAGAAGGGAGAAGAAATTTTCCTGAGAAAAGAAGTTGCATTTTCCCTTGTAAAAACCCTGTAAAAAAGGAAGTTCGCAGGTTGTTATATAGGCAAGGTGCGAGAATGCCTGATTCTCACAGGTTGCACCATAGCTATGGTGCGAGATGTTCACAGGTTGCTCTATAGGCAGGGTGCGAGAGTGCCTACACGTGGGAAAAACAAGCGTTTTCTCGAATCTTCTAGAAGGAGAAACTTCTATGGTGAGGTGGCATCCAAATGGTTTGGATCTTAATCGCTTTCATGATTTAGTGGGATCATCCTAAGATGCTCACCTTATCCTCTTCAACTTATAAAAGGAGAGGAGTTCTCATGGAGAAAGTTAGATTTGGTTAGCTTTGGAGCTTTTTGGGATTAGCTTGGGTTAGAGTCCTTTGAGATTTGCTTTGTCAAGATAGATTGTGAATATTATCAGATCTGTGCTCTCAGAATTATTGGAGTGAAAGTGCGTGGGGAACGAAGGACAGTTGGAAGGTACCTTACGACATCAAGGCCATGGTTGTAATCTCTCTTTCACATTTAATATGATACAGTAATATGATTCTTTCCTATAAAACTTGTTGTGTTTTATTGTATGATTCCTTGATCACATACATAGGTTTATATTGAGTTTATGATATTGCTATCACTTTGGTTGGTTGCGTTCTTTTACAGGTTCATCATTGTATGAGTGTTGGAACGGAGCTAGGATGGCGATGGTGAGAGGAAGTGACATTTAAACGGTATGTCACCTATCCCTCTTTAGTTAGTAAATTCAATATTTAAAACTTAAGGAAAGCATCATGTTCTGGTGTGTTTTTTTCTAGATCAAGGTGGATCTAGGGAGATCAGTTAGTGTCTGCACCTACCGATTAGTCCGATAACAAAATTGGCGACCATACTGGGGAGCAGATTGTTTCCTAGTTAGTCTAGTTTCCCTTGCTTTGATTGCTTGTTTTCTGGTCTCTGAGTCTGTGGGAGATCCATCCAGACTCTTTGGATCTGAAAGTTCACTCAAATTTAGTCCTTTTTCAAAATTTTCCTTGTTTACAGGCATTCTTACACTGTACCCTTTAGTGGCCTGCGAGAAACACCTAAGTTCGCACCCTGGTGTTAAGTCCAATGCGAACCCCTCGTAGTCAACCTTTGTTCAGCCTACGAGAATCTTTAATTCTCGCACTGTAATACACTGCCAGCCTACGAACTTGTTTGTAAACTTTTTTAGATTGGGTCTTGTCATCTTTTGATGACCCAGTTTTGCTTTGATCAGCTGAATTGAGCTTTTGGAGCCTATATTGATCTTCTTACAGTCTTTTTGACATTCTTTGAGTTGCTTTTATCCATCTTTTCTTTGTTTGGTTTTGAAGGATTAGTCTCTTGCTTTGAGTGTCTTTCAATTACAAAGCATGTGTTTTCTTTAGAATTGTTTAGGGAAAGATCATATTTCTTCTCAATAGTTCGCTTTAAAAGAGAACTTTTAGTTTGGGTTTCTTTGTTTTAAGAAAGTTCATTATTGCTTTTAGTGAAATTTTTGAAACAAAAAGATTTAATTTCTTGCTTTATATTAGATTGGGGGCATCCTTGCATTTGAAGTAGCGAAATTGCATGATTCTTGGCATTTTTTGATCTTAGAATCGTGCATTGGTGTTCAGTACCTTTTTCTCATTTCTTGAGAATCTTGATATTGATTAGTTTAATATATTTTGGGACATCGTGCATATGGGAATGATAAATGTTTTCTCCTTCTCGTACCATAGCTTTCATCAAAATGAAAATATTGCATCTTCATATCTTTGCATAATTTTCGAGTTGGTTAAAACACCATATTGTCCACGCCATCTTCCTTTTGAGTAACAACAACCATAAAATAAAGCGCTTATAAAAATTGATTAGACATTTTTATCTTTTATGGTAGCAAACCTACATTATATTTGTTGTAGGGCTTTGGAATAGGTGTGAAAGATAACTTTCCAAAGTTTCAAACAAACATAGAATCTTGAGTTAGGGAGCGGTTAAATCCACTTATTACATTTTTTTCTGGGAAGCCCTTCTAACATAAGGGTCAATCACGAGGTCGCATTGAGACTGGTAGAGTTACTCACCCTGCTTTGTTAGTCTTGGTGTAGAGGTTGCGCGTATTATGGGGGTCGCTTGAGAGGTATACCCACAATGATGAGTGGAAGCCTTTCAAGTTGATTTCAGGCTAGATACCCTGCCCTTGCGCGTGGATCGGTCTGTCGACTGTTTCCCCAAGCATCACTGTAGTGATTGGTAACCATAGTGGCTTATCTCTTTAGGGTCTTTACACAAGGTGACTGTGGAGGGGCAAGTCTTCACGGTACCTGGAATCGACGTTGGCCAAACTCACTCGGGCTCCTTGGAGGGTATACCCACGATTATGTGTGGGAGCTTGCACCAGGGTGTAAGTCCGTTAAGCAGGTCATCAACGTAACTTTTCCACCCGCTCTATCTCATCCCCTTCTTACATTGTTCCCGCAACGTTGGATTTCATCACTAACTAGTGAGTTCATTGTGAGAAGGTTTTGTTTGTTTGCTTGATTCCTAGATTTTTAGCGTGTGCTGTTTGTTTTCCCTAGTGGAATCTAGATTGGATTTTTGTTTTTCATGGAGTCAGTTCCCGAAATGACCAATGAAGGAGCCTCTGCTCCATGGGAACCTTTTGTTTTTCCTTCTTACGGAAACATTGGTCCTCCTCACATCACTACTTTGAGCCTTCTAGGTCTCACAATTGGATTACCGGTATGGTTTCTTTCCACTCAGGTAATCCCAGATGCAGTAAGTGCTTGGGTCGTAAGCACTTCCCCCCAAGAGCATCAACCTCATATTGATCCTTCACTGTCTTCACCGGTAAGATATTCTTCACCTTCTTCACTTGTGAGGTCTCCTTCTGTTTCATCTTCTTCGTCGAGTGAAAGTTATGAAGCTAGTAACCCGGTGAATAAGAAGAAGCAGAAAAGAAAGATTAAGAAGAAGAAAGATAAACAAGGGTCAAAACCTCCAACCACTGTCAAACATGTTGGAAAACAACCAGTTACTGTTAATCGTGCTGGGAGTGTTGATGATGTCAAGATCACCCAAACACCTCGTAAGCCCAAGTACCCTTGCAAGCTTTGTAAGGGTAGCCATCTTCTTAAGGATTGCACTGGTCTACCCAAGGTTATAGAAGTATGGTCTACACATCCTTGCCATCCCACGTCATTAGCCTCTGAACAACATGCTGACAACCCCCCGTCAACCAGTCATGATATGGAGAAGAAAAGTAGAGTCAAGTTCCCATGTATGTTATGCAAAGGGAGTCATCTCACTCACCTTTGTCCTCATATGGACGAAGCCTCTAAATTATTGGAAGACATGACTATTTCACAACCTCAACTTCCAACTGCTTACCGTAAGCTTTCTCTCAACCCTCAAATAGTTGATGGAATGATCACTCTGGTCCCTTCACCGGTCAATCCGGTTGATCATGTCGTCAATCTGGTCATGTCCTTAGTTGAACCAGTTGACAAAGTGGTTGATCCGATACCATCCTCGGTCAATCCCATTCTCCCCCTGGAGAATGAAACCCAAGTGGTCGATCTGATCTCTCCATCGGTCGATCCTACTCTCCTGCTCGAGAGTAAACCCGATACTGCCCACGTTTTTCTCGTTGATACAAACTTTGCTGTGTTGAAGGGTATTCCTCCTCCCGTGGAACCCCCTCCAAGTAATGAGGCCATCCATTTTGATTGGGGTGTGCTAACTGGACCTCGTCTTCCCTCTTACATTCCTTTCCAGATTACAGTATAGGTTTGTGGTCAGGACGTTCCTCAAATGTTGCTAGATGAAGGTTCATCCATTAGTATTTTGTCCTCTTTTGCTTGGCAAGCTTTGGGTTGTCCTCCACTTGCGCCGGTTACGCAAAATCTGTTAGCTTTTAATAGAAGAACTAGTCAACCTTTAGGGACCCTTCCTTAGTTTCCTGTAACTTTGGGAGGGAAAACTGTCTTCATTGATGTCATGGTAGTCCAAGACCCCT
>JZKD02S1899495.1:489069-510205 GCA_000966675.3 Picea glauca
ATTACAAGCATATGTTATCCTCCTCAAGCTTGCGTAAAAATAAAGAGGTACTCGCCAGAAATGGTGGGGGAAAAATTGGGAAAGAATTGTGTCTAAACCTGTATTCCATGGAAGATTTACTTTTGAACATGACACCCTTTCACTCGCCTTGTGTCTAGGTTGGAAAATCCACTTGTCTCCTGATTATACTCCTTTATAAGATTACAAATTGGTCTGTGATCCCTGTTTTTGAGTTAATGTTTCTAAGACAATTGTCGTGTTGTCAATATGTTCAAAAAGATGTCCAACCTGAAAATCCTTCTATTGCATCGACCATTTCTGCAGTCTTTAAGCCTTCTATTGCGTCGACCATTTCTGCAGTCTTTAAGCCTTCTATTGCGTCGACCTTCCCTAAGTCAGTCCTGAATCACTTGTTACTCTGATCTACATCAAATCTTGTTACTTGTTTCGTGTCATTGATGTGAGATACATTAAGGCCCTCTTGTGACGAGTCTTTTCCTATCAACTTCAATTCATTATCCAGGAATTAGACTTAGAAACCAATTGATACCTTGGAACTTGCATGCCTCAATGGCAGGTTTCCTCGCTTTCGACAGTGGGTTTTTATTATTGACCCCTGATCGGGAGATTCCGCTGAGTGTTCGACTTCAGCTCATTTATTCACATTTGTTGGATTGTACTAGTGTACCTTGGGAGTCATTGACATTAATGGTGATTTACCTCGCACTTGTTAACGGTATACACTAATGACCGGTAATCGAGTGGTTTCTACCATGTTCGACTTCAACACATGTATTCGCATGGTTAGATTTGTACTATAGAGTGATAGAGATGAAGACCTTGGATATTTTTCTGACAGATCCAGGTTGCGTTGGAGTATATTTAGTGTACTGTTGCATAGATCCACATTGTATGTCTGGTGGCTATGTTCAAATTTGAGTCTTTAACACATAGATCCATAGTGTATTTTTAGTGGCTATGTTCATATTTGAGTCATATTGGCATGGATCCACAGTGTATGTTTGGTGGCCATGACCTGTCTTACTTGACATGGATCTTCGCATGTCGACATTTATGCTTTGAGTCATTTGTATTATGAGTATGGAAATGCCTACCTCAGTGATGATATATTATTGTACTGTATTTCCTTGTTTGTTGGCAGGTTTCTGATCGATTGTTCCTTGTTCCCTACACACACTCGACAAAGTATTTCAACTATCACTCTGTTCTAACTTCATCCTTTGGGGGGCTGTCTGTTACACATTATTTTCTTCATCCCTATGACCTTTAAGGATGTAAACCTATCTGTTGCCATCAGAGGGGTCAGTGGTCTGAGTTCCTGAAGAGAGAAGGGAGAAGAACTTTTCTTTAGAAAAGAAGTTGCATTTTCCCTTGTAAAAACCTTATAAAAAAGGAAGTTCGCAGGTTGCTATATAGGCAGGGTGCGAGAATGCCTGATTCTCACAGGTTTCACCATAGCTAGGGTGCGAGATGTTCGCAGGTTTCTCTATAGGCAGGGTGCGAGAATGCCTACACGTGGGATAAACAAGCGTTTTCTCGAATCTTCTAGAAGGAGAAACTTATATGGTGAGGTGGCATCCGAATGGTTTGGATATTACTCACTTTCATGATTTATTGGGATCATCCTAACCTCCTCACCTTGTCTTCTTCAACTTATAAAAGGAGAGGAGTTCTCATGGAGAAAGTTAGCTTTGGTTAGCTTTGGAGCTTTTTGGGATTAGCTTGGATTAGAGTGCCTTTGAGATTTTCTTTGTCAAGATAGATTGTGAATATTATCAGATCTGTGCTCTTAGAATTATTGGAGTGAAAGTGTGTGGGTAACAAAGGACAGTTGGAAGGGACCTTACGACATCAAGGCCATGGTTGTAATCTCTCTTTCACATTTAATATGATACAGTAATATGATTCTTTCCTATAAAACTTGTTGTGTTTTATTGTATGATTTCTTGATCACATACATAGGTTTATATTGAGTTTATGCTATTGCTATCAATTTGGTTGGTTGCGTTCTTTTACAGGTTCATCATTGTATGAGTGTTGGAATGGAGCTAGGATGGCGATGGTGAGAGGAAGCGACATTTAAACGGTATGTCACCTATCCCTCTTTAGTTAGTAAATTCAATATTTAAAACTTAAGGAAAGCATCATGTTCTGGTGTGTTTTGTTCTAGATCAAGGTGGATCTAGGAAGATCAGTTAGTGTCCGCACCTACCGATTAGTCCGATAACACTTTCTGATATTCAAACTCCACAAGATGAAATATTTTAAAAGAAGGAATCATCCTTAAAGATTCCAGAAGCTTCTAAAGAGAAGGAAAGCAGGAAAAATATTAAGACTATGGATTTTATTAAACCTACACCCCCCTTAACAAGATCCTCAGCCAGAAAGATAACTTCTGATTACAAGCTTGCAGAGGAAACACTAGCACAAGGCCAACCTACACTAGCTAAGAAGACTTATACTTTACCTGGAGAGAGTGATAAAACCATCAAGTGGATAAATAAGAATCTCAAGGAGGCTCAATACCTAATCATTCAACTCAGTGAGAGTAAAAGAGTATCATATATAAGGTTTCAGAGACACTTAAGGAGTGTGGGCCAACCATCAACAATGCTTGTGCAACCCTCACAAATGCTCAGTCAAAACTGAGAAGGAATACACCACTGTTTAGGAAAGTGGGTTACATGAAAAAGAAAAGTATGTCATTGAGAAAGGAAAACAGGTCTCTCAAGATGAGGATGAAGGTTGATCACGAAGCTAGAGGGAAGTTAGAACTACTTGCAGAAGTGGCTAAGTTATAGGTCTCACATCTTCACAATTTTTATTTTTTGAAGAATCACAAATGATCAGTTTTTGATTTTTGACTAAAAAGCTGCATTGTACAGAACCTGTGTAGCGATCTCATGATATGCAAGTGCTGTAGGTACCTAGGAGGTTGAAAGACATTGGGAAATGATGGGTAAATGATATAAGAGTGATTTGGAGTCTCCAGAAGTATTGCATCCACCTTCTAAATGCATTTTGCTGAAGAAAACCTTCATGATGTGTAAATCTCGCTATGCATCTGCTATAGGTTGCAGTTACACAACGTGCTACAACAAATTGCTACATAAAGATTGCAGAGAGCCTTGTCAGTGCTCATATCACTCCAAGATTTGTCTCCAGTTGTCCCAAGATGACTCACATCAGTTTAAATTCGAAAATATGCTAGAGATCTCTTTTTGTTAAAGAATATTGTATGGATTAATATGGTCAAGGCGACTTTGCTATTTTTAGAAAGTATTTTACAAGTTGTTCTCTTTTGATGTAATTAGATCCAAAATCATACGATAGATGAGAATTTTGATGTGGTCTGCCATATTCACCTCCTGGATCTGACGGCCTAGATCACACCTTGATCCAACGGCTAGGATCATTTCGCCATTTCACATTTCGCGATTTCGACACTTCGCGATTTTGCCACTTCGCGATTTTTCTACTTCACGATTTAGCCTTCTTATGATGAAGGGTCTCATGCCTTCAAGTCCTGATCTACGAAACTTTGAAATGGAGTCAGACCAACATATTTCGACATTTCGCATTTCGCCTCTTCTTGCTCTTTAATGAACGTGCAGGTTCTCCCTGATCAAACGATGGTCGGATCTTACGCTCAGATCTGACGCCTAAGATCTGTGTTCCTCTTCTACGTTTTCTTCTTGTCTGAATTCATATCTGACGATCATCAGGGAGTCGAGATGGGGTCCAACGATCACTGATGCTCCTCCTCTTCCATTATCACTACGCTGCTAATCATGCTGATCTTTGTCATCAATGTTCTTTCCATCAATGCACACTCTGATCCTGCCATCAATGACAATCTCACTTTGCCTATTAAACCTGCCAACAATCCTCTGCACTATCTCATCTGAACTTATCGAGCTTTCTCTGCAGCGTCTTCCTAAAATACTTCTTATACTTCTTCTTGTACTCATGCCATCTTCGCTGCTGTACTTGCCATCAATGACAAGCATATGCTGCCTGTTAAAGATTTACCAACAATCTCCCCCTTTGGCATTGCTGGAAACTAAGGTAACCAAATTATTTTCTCCCCCTTTCACATCAATGTCAAAGAGAACATGCTCCCCCTGAGCTGTTGCAGTATTTTTAGGAGGTATCAGATATTCAATCAATCAATACAAAACTCCCCCTAACAGGATGAACTTGCTTAGATGTCAGATGGGATGACACCCAGCTTCTGTCGGAGATAATCAAATGGTGTCTTGGCTAGGGGTTTAGTAAAGATGTCTGCTATCTGTTCTATGGAAGGGATATAATTCAACTGAACACCTATGTTTGTGACTTGTTCTCTGAGAAAATGGTATTTTATTGGGATATGCTTAGTTTTGGAATGAAGAACAGGATTCTTGGAGACACTGATGGCACTAGTGTTATCACAGTGAATTGTAATCAAAACAGTATAGTTTACCTTCAAATCTGCAAGAGTTTGAATCATCCATAAGATCTGAGTACAACAAGTAGCAACAACAATGTACTCTGCTTCTGTAGTTGATAAGGAAATAGACCCCTGTTTCTTACTAAGCCATGCTACCAACAAGTCTCCCAGGAAGAAGGCACCTCCACTGGTGCTCTTTCTTTCATCTACACAATTTGCCCAATCTGCATCTGAATAAGCAGTTAACTGAAAATTCTGATTTNTTTCATCTTCATTCATCTTTAGTTGTTCAAATTTCAATCTGTATGTTTGAAGTTTGGCATCTTTTACTTTCTCATTTCCTTCATAACTGCTAATAAGTTTATCCCACATTGCTTGAGTAGTTTCAATATGCATCACCTTTAGAAACTCAGCTTCAACAAGTCCATTCAAGATAGCATTCATTCCCTTAGCATTAAAACTAAACTCTAACTTATCGTCCTTGGAGGCTAGCACAACATGCTTTGTATATCTAGTCTCTACTACATCCCAAACATTAGCACCCAAGGCCATTAAGTATGTTCTCATTCTAATCTTCCAGAAGGCAAAATTTGTTCCATCAAACAGAGGGGGCTTAGTGGCTGAAGTCCCTTCATGAATTGTTATGTTTAAGCTTACAGATATACCTTTGAATAAAAGGAACCCGCTCTGATACCAATTGTTGGACAATTGAGAGGGGGGGTGAATCAGTTGTCACTGTGCTTAAACAATTATGCTTCTTTTAAAATCTTTACAAGGCACTCAATGATGATCACAATAATGCAGGGAAATAAACAATGGTTCATTCAACATCAGTCACATATATGAGAAACACAGAGACATATATTTCCCGAGGAAACCCATACAGGGTAAAAACCTCTTTTTATTTATATGATAAGTAATAGTTACATTCTTTACATTATCATACATATGAGCACCAACTCATAATGAGGCTACAACCTTATTTTTTCAAGATGCTACTTGTTGAGAGAACCAACTCTCTGTTTTCTCTAACACCCACTAGAAGGAAGCACCAACTCCCTGGTTTCTCTAGCACCAACTAGAAGGAAGCACCAACTCCCTGGTTTCTCTAGCACCAAATAGAAGGAAGCACCTACTCCCTATGTTCAAGAACCCACTTGAACCTCTGAGGACAATAGTCCTCCCTATCACCTCCCTACCACCCTGTTTTATGAATCCTTGCTACTGAAACTCATTACAGTGATATAATGTTCAACAATGGCTTACCACACTCATCACTGTTCTGCTGCATTTCGTTGCTTTGTCTGTCTCACTGCCTTCTTGCACACATGACTTGCGCTGTCTATTCTTCTACTTTTTATGCTCTGTGCGCCATGTCCATTCACTGCACAGTTCCTCTTTTGTTCAATTCAGCCGCTGCACTCTCCTCCTTCTTCACACATGAATTACCTTCAACAAAAACAACCACAACAACAACCCCTGCATCTCTTCTCTGTATAGTGTACTTATAGCTTCTGTTCACCTTGTGCATGAAATGCGTGCAATACCTCTGCATACTCACACTGCACCGATATCCTCCACCTCTCGAGTGCTCTGCATGATCATCACAACTCTTTAGCTTCTCTGGTGGTTCCCGCCACGTGCCCAACATCACTAGGTGTTATGCCGAGATTCCTTTTTCTCTCTGGCAGTTGAGACTTTTCGTCTTCTCTGTTACAGTCGAGCTCACCCTCTCTGTTTCAGCTATAGGCTCCAACCCTCTTCCAGCTGTCAATCGCCCCTATGACCTATCTTTATCCCATTGGAAGATTCCCAGAGACTCTTCAGCTCCTCTGGCAGAAACCATCAATGGTTTCTAGCAGTTATACTATGAGGAGCAAGATTAGCCCTCCGATTATGCTCAAATTCACCTGCATCGTTGGATTAACTCTGAAGGGTATTGTCCCTATTTACTCGTTTTTCACTTTCACAATTCAAAGATTCTGCGATGAGACATCTTGACTCTCCATGTCACGAGCTCCGAAAAGGAGCTTGGCTGCTCTAGCTCCCTCCTCTACGTGACCACAAGCGGTGACCACCGGTTACATCAACAATTCACCTTTTCGGTATTTCATCATTCGTATGATCTAGTGTCTCGACACTCCCAGACACGATCCCCAAAATTTTGAGGCGAAGCTCATCTACTCTAGGTCCTTCCTCCATGTGACCACACGCAGTGACCACAGGCTACACTAAAAGGTGCTTCAAACTCATGATCTTCATCGACCCTGATCGACGTTCCACGATCTCGATGAATCAATGATTCATATCTTTTCGCGATCTCGCATCTCGCTGTTCCTTAGATGGAGGTTCTCGTCTCTCCAAGTCGCGATAGGCGAAACTCCGAGATGGAGCTCAGATTGACGGTCCACGTTCTTGGTGAATTGATGGTCCAGATCTTATCATGAATTCGCATCTCGCGATTCCTGTGATTGAGGTTCCCATCACTCCAAGTCGCGATAGGCGAAGCTCTGAGATGGAGCTTAGATCAACGGTCTAGAATTCTTGGTGATATGATGGTCAATATATTTTCGTGATCTCGCGTATCGCGAGTTTTAACCTCTTTCCTTTGGATTTCCCGATCTACAAAACTCCGAAATGGGGTCTTTGTGGTGCTTTGATTTTTTTCCACACGTCCTCTTGATCCTACGGTCCATGACTATCCTTTCCGACGTGGTCTGCCATATTCACCTCCTAGATTTGACGACCTAGATCACACCTTGATCCAATGGCTAGGACCATTTTTCCATTTCACATTTCACGATTTCGGCACTTCGTGATTTCGCCTTCTTATGATGAAGGGTCTCAAGCCTTCAAGTCCCGATCTACGAAACTCTGAAATGGAGTCACACCAACATATTTCGGCATTTCGCATTTCACCTCTTCTTGCTCTTTAATGAATGTGCAGGTTCTCCTTGATCAAACGATGGTCGGATATTACGCTCAGATCTGACGCCTAAGATCTGTCCTCCTCTTCTACGCGTTCTTCTTGTCTGAATTCATATCTGACGGTCATCAGGGAGTCGGGATGGGGTCCAACGATCACTGATACTCCTCCTCTTCCATTATCACTGTGCTGCTGATCATGCTGATCTTTGTCATCAATGTTCTTGCCATCAATGCACACTTTGATCCTGCCATCAATGACAAGCTCACTTTTCCTGTTAAACCTGCCAACAATCCTCTGCACTATCTCTTCTAAACTTATCAAGCTTGCTCTGCAGCGTCTTCCTAAAATACTTCTGATACTTATTCTTGTACTCATGCCATATTTACTGCTGTACTTGCCATCAATGACAAGCATATGCTGCCTGTTAAACATTTACCAACAAAATTACAACATTTTTCAAACATGGCCTTCAAAACTCAGACATTAGCTCAGAAAAACCTTAAAATCAACACCTAAAAAAAAAAGCTTTTGAATTTTTCTTTTCTTTTCAAAACATTAAATTTTGAGATAATTTGAAATTGTATTTTTATCACTTTGTACCATTAAAACCAAAACCTCAAAATCAACCATCAAATTGAAAAGAACTGCTACTGGTAGCACCCATTCTAAAATCGGGGTATGAAAATGACACATTTTTATAATGTGGTAAAAGAACTCATCATTACTATAAACAAAATCATAAAATCAACCCTTAAATGTTTACTTTTTAAATCTTATTATCACACAAAGCACAAGGTAATACATAATNCCATGAAAATATCACAATATACTTTAAAAATTCAACGTCACTTTTTAATAATTTTTTACTTATAATAATAAAAAAGTAAATACAAGTTACATTGAATGAAACATAAATAATTTCTTAAAAGTATTGTTATATTGACCATATTCAAAACATATGAGATAAGAAATTATATTATATTATCCATAATAAAAAACATATCATTCATAAAACATAACAAAATATTCATAACTTCATGTAAGATCATATGTAACTTCAATGCTCATTTCTAGTTACCATACAAACATCATATGGATAAAAAATGCATAAAATCTTTCATACACTTATTCATAATGACTCATCGTTTCTGAAATACCATCAAAGTCTACATTATCTTCAGATGAATGTTTGGATGAAGATGTAGATGATCCATACTCTTCTCTATTGTCGATGAATGCACCATCTGAGTCTACATTCATGCCCAACATTTCAGATGTCAAATTCCTTTTAGATCCACGACTACGTTCAACAGAATCCCATCTTTCATTTATTTCTTGTGGCAACAACCTCTTGATAATATTTGTTGTCTTGGAGCAAAGAGTTTCTCTCTTTATCAAATTGAAGTCATAAACACGTATGTCAACATCATCTAATTTTAAGAGGTCAGTGTGACGATGAGTTGTATTTTGACCCTTTCTTTTTCTCTTTCTATTGACATGTTTCTCAACCACCATCTCTGGCTTGTACACACCATTGAATGGGTGTGTACTTGTTGCATACCAATACACTTCAATTGCAATAACATCATCATTTTATTTCTCAATATTTATAACCTTTCCTATCCAGAATGGACAACCATGTGGATCTTCAGTCGCTAAAACTGCAATCATGCTACCCTCCTTAATATCTTGTACTGAATCCCTGTAAAGGTCTTCCATGGCTTCATGTTGTGCACATGACCTTCAAGAACAAATATACATTTCTCTTTGCTTTGCTTATGTAAACTCAATAGCACCTTGATATTCTTGTTGAACTTCAACAATGTTTGTTTCTTCATATTAGTTTGGCATATTTTGTGGCCAATGAAATGGAGTCCTCAACATTGTATCTTCATTTGTTGAGCTTGAAATTATGTCACTTTGATTATTGAAAAAAKACTCCCACCAAACAGAATCAACAACATCAAAGTACTCATATGTATCCTTAATGGACTTTTAATTTCTTCTAGGCATTCAAAATAATCTACATCTCTATTACGCCTCCATGCATTATGGATTTCAACAAATCATTCTAAAAATAATAACTTTGATGCAAAAATTGGATGATCTGGAATGAACTTCAAAAATGATAAACCTGCCGAAGACCCCCATTCTGTAGTAGTTGAATAATGCTTTCCCCATATAAGTGTTTTCCCATCAATTTTTTTGAAACAAAATTGATGTTGGAAGCTAATGTCATTAAGTTGCTCAATACATTTTTCTTCACGATGCGATCCTTGAATAAATATTCGCATGTCAACAATTTCTTATAATATATGAAAAGCAGGCTCTGTAATGTATGCTTTCTTGATACATTCAATCAATGATGGTAGACTTCCAACATTTTCCCTCTTCAATGTTACTGATAAACGATTGAACATTTGATCAATATGATCATGAGTGTGTCCAACAATAAGGAAGTCAACTTTCACCTTTTGAAAGATTCCCATTTCAACAAGCATGCTCAGATATCCAAACATAATTTGATTTTTATTTTCACGACTAGTGTTGTCCAACTGTAGATAGAGAACTTGAGGAAGATTTCTAGACCAGTGAGTGAGCACAAAATGAATTATGGTGATGGTCAGATAATTATGAATATTTGGAGTGTGAAGTAAACCATTGGACACATTTTTCCATTGAAAACCATACAACCAACCAAGTGAAACAGAATGAAATTCTCTTCCTGTAAATTTTTTGGTGTATGGACAAAATGTGGTAGAAGTGTTTTTTTCTGGTCCATGCCATCAATTATCATACCTAAATATTTGTTTGGAGCATCATAACACTTCTTCCGATGTTTGTACAATTTTTGTCTTTCACTTGATTGTTGATTCCGATATTCTTGAAGTGCTTTGACTATGGAATCTGCACATGACATAAAATGAAAATATTGATCGTATGTTTTCATAGTTGATAACTATTCAATTTAAAAAAAAAATGTAAATAAATACCTCTTTCTTCCCCTTCAGATTTATCTCTTCTTGATTTAAGAGTAGCACATATACTACAAATCCCCATCCTTGACTTCTTAGGAATACAAACATTGTTGAATTGTTTCTTCCATATTCTTGTAAAATATGCATATGTAATAAAATTACCATTTTCTTCAACACCTTCAACATATCCTTTGTACAAGTTGTAGATTTCCCTCCTTGAAAAATTATCTGGAATATGTATTGTGTCTCTATCTGGCATACACTCTCCATGTTTGGAAAAAAAATTATGCATCCATGAAAATGTAGTGTTTGTGAATGACCCACTCTCTCGTCCATGATGTACCTTTGAATAAAATGATGGATCTTTTTCCAACCTTGTCTGGATTCTTGATAGACGAAGATTATCAATTGAGTGAATTTTTTTGAAATCCTTTCTGCAAAGTAAAATATTCTCAATGCGATAATCATATCCTATATTGGTCGATATTATGCACCCCATCAAATATGAATTTTTCATGCTCTTATTCATTGACAAATATGTCTTCCTTTTATTCAAGGCATACATGTAGTCCATGCTTTTTAAACAATTCTTTTGACAACATTCACTTGCAATCAGTTCACTTATGGAAATTGATTTAGTGAGAAATTCTTTCCTAGACCTTGTATAACTAGAATGATTTGGATTGATACAAAAAGGTCTAATCCTGGTCCTAGACACAATGTTTCTTTGCAATTCTTCCACTATTTCATCATCCTTAGTAGAATGATTTTCCTTATCACCACAAGGAGTATCAAGCAAAACATTGTCAGGAGACTGAACTAGAGAATGCCGATCACCTTCATTTGTTGCAACTGAATGATTGAGAACATAATCATCAACATAATCATTTGGAGGAAAATCATCATCAACATTGTGTCCACTATTGACATAATCATCTTCATTGCTTTCAAAATCCCCACTTGATTGAAAATTTTCACCATCTTGCTTAGTGCCTTGAAAATCTTCATCAATATCTTGAAAATCCTCACTTTGATTAAAATCAACATCAACATTGTTTCTTTTTAATTTATCACTCGAGAAAGAGTGACCACCAATGGCGTAATCATCTTCACTACTTTGAAAATCCTCACTTAAGAGATATTCTTCATCATCCTCATTACTGGCTTGAAAATCCTCACTTGGAGGAAAATCTTCATTATCCTCATCGGTACCTTGAAAATCCTCACTTGGAGGGAAATCATCAGCACCAACATTGCTTCTTTTAAATTCCTCATTCGAGAAAGATTGTCCAACATTTCCATAATCATCATCATTACTTTTGAAATCCCCACTTGGGGGAAATTCTTCTTCATCCTCATTCGTTCCTTGGAAATCCTCACTTGGAGGAAACTCTTCATTAGTACCTTCAAAATCCTCACTTGGAGGAAATTCATAATCACCAACATTGTTGTCTTTAAATTCTCCACTCGGGAAAAAGTGTCCACCATTGTCATAATCATCTTCACTGCTTTTAAAATTTCCACTTGAGGGAATTTCTCCATCATTTTCATTGGTGCCTTGGAAATCTTCATTGATACCTTGAAACTCCTCACTTGGAGGAAAATTTTCATCCCAATCATTTAAACATTGATCATAGTGTCCACTTTGACCTACATTTTGATTATTTTCATTACTATTAAACTATTGACTAGATTTATCACCATCATATTCCTCCTCTTCATCATTGGTGCCTTAAAAGTCCTCTGATTTAGGACTTTCATGAGGAACATATTGAATACAATTGCTTGTACCATTATCAAAATTATTACTAGCTGAAAAATATGACGCCTCATTTGCATTACAAACATTCCTATGGCATTTCCTAGTCCCAACATAAGAGGTATGCGAACAATTTGCTGATGTCTTAGAAATAAAATCTTCTTTATTTGACGAAGCCATCCCTTCTCTCTGAGAACATAGAATGATACATATGCTCACCCTTCCTATGACATTATTATAACATGCATAGTGATATTTTCCCTCTAAATGCCCTCCCCCCCCAAAAAAAATAAAATATTTTCCCTCCAAAATTCCCCCCCTCCAAAATTTTCCCCAAAATATTCCCTCCAAAATTTCGCCCTCAAATTTTTCCCTCCAAAATTTCACCCCAATTTTTTTTTCGCTTATTTTCCCTTAAAAATTAAAAACAATTTTTACTCGTTTATTTTGTTATTTACATGTTAAATACAATATTTATCATGTTTATTTATTTATCTCACATTTATTAAACATATTGATGATCCATATAATTTTAGGTATATATGTAGACAATATACCTAATTTTTATTTATCCGACATTCATTATACTAACAGTAATTTATATCATCTGTGTTATATATACACAGTCTTGTTTTATCTTTTTTATATTGTGTTATATCTTGGGCAATATTTGTTTTAGAATTTGGATCAAACTACAAGGCATAAACATCGAGAATACATCCGAGGAGAATCTAGCATTTCAGAGGTTAGTTATTTTTTAAATTCTTACAATTTACCAAAACAACAATTATAAGATTATCTTTGAATCAAATAATATTTTTTCATGTGAAAATTAAAAACCTTAAATTTGTTTAGATGTTTTCTATTTTTTTTCTAAAAAATACCCAACATTTTAAAAAATTTGAGACTTTTTTCAAAAAATCTTAACAAAATCCTTAAGATTTTTTGAAAAAAAAAAGAAAAAAAAGTCAAATTTAGGTATACTTTTTATTTATTTATTTTTATTGTTTTTTACTTAAATTTTATTACTTTTGGCCCATGGTGGTCACTGGGCAATGTCCGTGCCTTAGCCGCTCGACATCGCCCCAACCCCCACGACCAAGCCTTGGACGCACTCGGGGCTTGGCCGTGGGGGCTGGGGCGATGCCCGTCATCGCCCTAGCCCAACCAACCCTGTGGTTAAGCCATGGACATGCCCACGGCTTGGCCACAAGGCTGCCCCCCCGCGGCCAAGTCATAGTCCACGGTCCTAGCATAAGCCCAATAAGTCCATGGGTCAATTTGTTTTACATATGGGTAAATTTTTTTTAAGTTTTTTTAAATTAGTTTTTATATTCAACATTGTGTTTTTAGTTTTTTATAATGTGAAAGGCCTAATTTTTTTATTTTATATCTTAATATAGGAAAATGGCAGGAAAATGATTATCTATGAATATATCTGTATCACGACCTGCAATAATGGCATCCAAAAATGCAACTGGAACCTCCATGAATGTTAAGCAACAAAATGATAGCTTAACACTTGAGTTATCAAAGGCAATTAAGAATGTTAGAGAGTGGAAATCCGAGGAAGCTGAAAACAAACAAGAATATTCTTGGTTTGTTAAAGATAAGCAAGGAAACAATGGATATCATATATATTTGTATTGTGCCGAATTAGAACACGTGCAAGGAAATTATCAGGCACTTGTCTTGTTACGAGATATATGTCTGGTGCTAGCCACAAATATTGTTTATGCACTTGTCAAACAAGGGAGAACTTATATTAAGTTTAGATATTGTTTCAAATTGAGCAATTATAACAAGAATGAATGTTTTTTCAGAATTATGTGCATCCATCCTTGATGACATTGAGAAAGGAAATGTAAGTTTTTTATTTCTATTTTTGTGTCGTTTATTATTTTTAGTATCATGGTAATGTTTTCATTTTATTTAACATGAAAATGTTATATTTTATTTTTACAGGATTTTGCTAAACGACTTTCACATATGTTAGTGGGGATTTACTCTACAAATAATGATATCATGGATGTCATCAACGCTTTTCATATTGAAAAGACACAAGAAGGAAGTAAAAAGAAACAAAAAGTAATGGAGGTTGAACCTACAAGAGTAGACATAGAAGAACATGAAAGAAGAAAGAAAAATCCTCATTCTAGAAATCCTAAAAGGGTTACATTTGAAAATGAGGAAACTCCAAATGAAGATTTTGTTGAGATTGGTCCCAATGAGGTTATCACTCCTCTCAAAAAAACAAACAAGATAAATGCAAAAGAGCGATGGTTGATGATGAGTCTATTCCTATTGATTATGAAGAAATACTCGATTTAGATGAAACACATTTAAATCATGAGAGGAAGAAAAAAAATATTGATAGTGTTCAAGAAGCCATCATTAGCTCAGAGTATTATACTGAAAGTCCTAAAGGTAGTAGAGAAATAATAACACCAGGTGCTGATCTAGAGGATGGTATTATGAAAACAACACAAAATTCCATTCGAAATAGAATGAGGATGAAAAACTTAGTTATGATGGCCACACATTTCAGTTGAATGCGAAACAACTTTATAAACCCACAAAAGGGCAGGAAAAATATCAAATTAGAAAACCGCATCACTTGCATATTCACAATTTGAAATCATTTATGAGGTACAATCCATATGCACATGTGGTTGACTACCTAGTTCTTGTTGAACCAATGGAAGTTCCTACAAGGGAAGAATTTGATATATCAAAATGTTTTGACTACAAATATTATGTGATTGGAGAAAATCATTCTGCAAAGGCTAGAAAAAAATTGATGCAAGAATATCCCAATAATCCTCTTTTTGAGACAGTCAAATACATAATTTATGCTAGTTTAACAGATTCAGAAGCAAAGTTACTGGCATGGAATCATAACATAGACAATGAGGACATAATTTCTATGACCTTCATTCAAAGGGTGAGATTTATCCATAATGATTTTTCTGAAATATGCCGCGGGGAGAGATCAAATGTTGATGTTAATTTTCAGAAGCAATGTTGTATGGAAATAAGATTCCCACTTGATGATGAAAATACAAAAGAAAAAAATCACAAAGGAAGTGATATATTTAGAGCTATGGATAACTATTTTCAATTGGGATTTAGAACTGGATAGGTATGTGATTTGATAGATGAGATCTTCACCCTACGGGAAAATATTAGTATAAAAAATTAGAGAGTTAAGAAGGCTAAACCATTGATATGTGGCACAAGTAAGACATGTCCTGACATAAAAAATCTTCCTGATGATATGACTATAACACCTTGGAGATCAATACAATGAGTGAAGGATGATAAAATTATCATAACTATATCATCATGTGTTAGGTCGGGAGAATTGTCAATGGAAGAAATGTGTGATGAATTTAAAAAGTAAGTTCGTTGAGTTATTTTTATTTATGTTAGGACAAGAAAATTGATTTTTTCAATTTAACATATGAGTTTAACATTATTTTTGTTTTATTTAATCACAAGGTGTATATGAAAATACAAGAGGAAATGGTCAAGATGTTGAATGAAGAAAGTTGGGATGATCTTAAACTCAACTATCAAGATTCAAGATTTTCAACAATATTGAAACAATTTTTTGTTGCATTCAAAAATGTATGTTGATTTATTACATTCATATTATTCGTTTGTAAGTTAATTTATTTATATTTTAATAGTTATATATATAACTATATTTTTGTTTGTTTCATTAAAGATGCCAAAGAAGAATGCAAATGGAGTACCTGAAACTTTCAAAAGTTTGATTCAAAAAGCCAATTTTGAAAGAGAAATAAGGAGACGTGTTCAAAATGTTCAACTTGATGACACCCTTGATCACTACATTTGGAATGGGCTCGATACTGTTCAATATAAAGAGATATTAGGCGATTGTGAAAAACTTTCAAATATTGTTCCTAAAAATGAATACTCCCTAGTTATTGCAGATATCCCTCATGGTTATAATATCCAAAACATTGGATATGATACTGAGCCTTATACTTACCAAGCTTTCAATAAAGTGGTTATGGGATTTACAGAAGTTACAACATCACCATTTTGGATATTTCTAGTATTTCATTTAGACACACAACAATGATTAGTACAATCAAGCTTCAAGGGGAAAGAAAAGACAATGATGCAGTTTATTTGGTAAGATATTGAAAGTGTATGTTTAACAATTAAGATTAGAAAACAATTTTATTAATTCACAAGTTTATTGAATTTTCACTTATTTATGTTATAGGCACAAGCCTAATATTCAGTGCTCCAAGAAAGAATCATTTAAACATGATTTTGAGAGTATACATCTTGCAACCTAGACAAAAGATGATTCTTATAATTCTGTTCTTGCCAATGCAAATGATGGAGAGACTCCTAGTAGTATATTGGTATACAATGTTGTGGTTAGAAAGCTAACATACGAGGAAAAATAATTGAAAGGAGAGATGGTTAACATTTATAAAAAACCACAAGCATTAATTAATTATCTTATAGATAGATTTTCAAATGAAGGAGATTAGGTTTTGGATTTGTTCTTAGGTTCAGGTAAGAATTATGATCTAATATTTATGAAATCATACTTCAATCTTATATTATTTTTAATTTATGTCTTTTTACAGTATCTTACTTCAGTATTTATTTTGCATTTGGTGATTAGGTACAACATTAACATGTTGCCTACAAAAAGGAAGGAATTGCATAGCCATTGAAAGTGACCCGATGTAGTGCAATTTTATTCAACAAAGAATTAATGCTATTCCAACTCTTCTAGATGAAATGCAAGAAGTTGGCTTGAGGAAAGGAGATTTTAGTGAATCAAAGGTGGCAAAATTGTCAAATGAACCTCAAGTACCATTAGGAGGAATGATTTGAAAGGATCACTTTGGAGAACTTGTAGATATTAAAGAACCAATGGAAGAACAAAATGACACAATGGAAACACAAAATGACGCCGAAGAAGATGATAATGTGTTTGTTGAGAATCATGAATTTGGGATATATGATATTGTTGATTAGTTTAAAGATGCCTTTGAAGATGATGCTCAATTTTGCAAATTTTTGATGACTTATAACTATAATGATTTGACTTTCATATTTTAAAATAAGAATAAAGATGTATCTATTGTTGTTTTGTGATGAGTTTTTTTATTGTTTATTTATTTATTTATTATTATTATTATTATTATTTTTTTCATTTTATTTGTATGTATATTGGAAATTTTTATTAAATGTTGTCATTTTGTTACTTCAAATGTATAAAAATATGAAAGAAAATGATAATTTTTTATAAAATTTAGACTTTTTTTATTCAATTATGTCCATAAAAATGCTTTATTTGACATGTTATTTTAAAGAATATGTACCAAAATGTATAGGTTTTTTATTATATATGGCTATAAAATGTGTATTTTTTTGCTAAATATTCATAAATAGTGTTATTTAACTACATTTTTTTTTCTTCGATTTATTGAAGTAAAGCTAAACGATGTGTTAAAAATGATGTTTTTCACTATATTTAAAAAGTATGGAACAATAAATTAATTAAGGAGACAAAATTGTATGAAAAATCATAACTTAAAAAAAGTAAATGGTAAAAAATATTTTTAAGATTTAAAGAAGCATGAAAAAAAGACTAAAAACACCGTTGAATAAAAATAAATAAATATATATTTAGAAAAAAATGAAAATAGATAAAAAAATAAGCATTTAAAAAATCAATGTGGAAACATTGTGGATCAAAAAATTTAAATATCGAAAACCACCTAAAAACCGAGGGGGGGTGCTATCGGTAGCACCATTTTTAAAAACGGGGTAAAAAATTGGACCCCCCAAACGAGAACTGTGTAGATTTCTCGTTAAGTTAGTAACTATGTTGCATGGTAGAGTTGAGAACAATTTTGGCGAGGAGCATCAATATCACTAAATAAAGAAGCAACCACTTATCGAGTATTTTGGATCATCTAAAAAGTGGTTGAGCTACAAGAGTGAGATCAATAGACTCATCTGTTAGAGGAAGTGGAGAAGGTGGAGCAAGAGGTTCTTACTTATTGCCTTCATCAAAAGGATTAATGTCCAAAACAAAAGGAAAACCATCAAAAGAAGTAGAAGAAGTTGACAAATAAGTGAAAGAAGAAGTCAACCCATAGGTCAAAGATGGAATGGGCACAAAAAAAGGCTCACATTCCAAGAAAGATTCATCAAATAGAACATCTTTACCAAGACTCAACTCTATAGTGTGGGGTACATAAATATGATATTCTTTTAAATCTTTTGAGTAGTCAACAAAAATACTTTTTTGACCCTTAGGAAAATCTTTATAATAAGATATGGAATACAAGCCCAAGCATTAAAATCTAAAATGTGGAAGTTGCTAACATCTGGCTTGTGTTTGCTCCATGTTTTTGTCGATGTTACATTTTGCACATACTTGATAGAAGTGATGTTTTTCATGTAATTTTCACGCTGAATGGCTTCAACCCAAAACTTAAGGGCTGGATTCATGAACTGATACATACAATTGACAATTTATTTAAGGTTGACTTCTTTCTCCTAGCCACATCGTCATGCTATGGTTTATAGTGGATAATGTGTTGCATTTGAATTTCTTCTGAAGAATAGAAATTGATGAATTTTGTTTCTACATATTTTCCAAAACATAAGAAGTGGCATGGACCCAAGTTGTCAAACTTGTACAACATGGGAAAATTGACATCAATTAAAGCTACTGCATGCTTAGGATCTTTCATATATTTGATTACAACATTTTGAGGTGAAAACTCTATAATTTTTCCTTCAATAAAAAGATTTATCTAATAGATGGAAAGAAGATTGTGGGAAATATTAGGAACAAAAAGTACACAGTTAAAATCACCATTGTTTAATTGAACAGATCTTGATCTTATAACTACTAAGGACCTATTATCACCAACAATAGTTAAAAACATTGCCATATGATTGAATAATTTCTAGTATTACAAATCATAAGGACCTGTTGGGGGGATAGATTCCCGATACTCAATAGTAGGGATTACTCCCAAGAGAGAGGCCCATTTATACTCTCCTCTAATTGGAATGGAATAATCCTCTGGCTTAATGGTCTAACAACCTTTTGATGAGATTTAGTGAATCATGTTTACAAGTATTTTCTGTTTTTTAGTGTTTAGTGATTTATGTGTTAAGTGTTAAAATTAATACTAATCTGGAGAGCTTGAAGAATACGTTCCTAAAGGATAACCTTTATAAATAGTGAATAAAAATAGATCTGTAGATTTTATTTCTCTAAGAAACAATTCTACCGAGAAATATTGCTGCAAGATAACCTTTGAGAGACTTAACTAGGCTTAAAAAAAGGGAAGATAAACTTGTATGAATTAAACACCGTGATTAGCAATTAGATATACTTTGGTTACATAAATAACTTCATAATACATCATATATTAGACGATGGAATGTATTACATAAAAAAGTAAATGATTACTAAATTGTGTAAAATTGTTCGCTACACATAATAACCAACAATTCATTCAATAACACAAGATAGCTTGAGAAATCAAAATCCTTACTAGACACTTGCGACATCAACCTAACACTGGAAGAATCCATGAGTAAACATCAATACATAATAATCTTTAGAAAATGAAAAAGTGTTGGACACACCTACCACACTTAGAGGGGGGGAGGGGTGAATGAGTGTGGGGCTCTTTTTCCCCAAACTTCCCTCTTTCACAAAACTCATTAGTTAGCATTCAAAATTTTACTCATTACTCATTGCTGTAATTTATAACCAGTTAGATGTGAACATATATCAACAATATATCATCAACAAGTCATCATCACAAAGAGCACAAGATGTATGTACAATTTTCTTTTTATTACGGACTACAATCCTTGGGGTTTTTCAGCAACAACTGAATAGAGTACAACTCTACAAGAGCACTAGATCTACAATGAAAGACTAATCTTACATCCTCAACATCAACTGAGATGAGGCAACAATCCTCAACATATATCAATCTACAACAGGTACACAACCTGCCAGTAGTGCAACATGTGTGTGTATGCGCCCTACCAGTAGTACAACCCGTGTGTATACGTGTCCAAGCAGTACTACAACCTACGTATACCTTCTGAGATATTAAGGTTTATCCTTCAAGATTAACTTAGATCCTCTGCAACCAATTTATCATTCTCTTTTGTTTCTCACTATCCAAACTAACCACCAACCAGTCATAATACATCCAATCTCTCCAATATCTTAATCATGCTCCACAACCAATCAATATGAATGCTACTCAATCATGTATAAGAAATCAACATACTATAGCCACTGTATTAGAACTGAATCATAAGAGTGTTGCTCACTCCATCAACCAACATAAAACACATCATAACAATCATACCAAGAATTCTCTAGGCATTCACAACACAATAAGAAATGCTATCCATCAAAACAACAATGTAACCATACCAATGTCTCAGTGATTGATCTGAGCCCATAGAGTGTAGATCTAGAACCTGCTTCAGTATTCAACAGCTTGTCATCAGCTTAACCACAAAACTCCATGATTTTTTCTACTGTACGCTCCCTATACACTGACAGCCTGCATATTGTATGCACCTTGTACACTGACAACTTGCGTATACGCCCCCTATACACAGACAACTTGTTTATACGCCCCCTATACACAGACAACTCGCGTACGCACCAGAAAATAGGTTTTTTACGTAATTCCAAGAATTTCACCGTCATGATCTCAGAATTGTCGAAACTTCAATGCGTCCATGAGATCTTCCTCACACTCTCTTTCTCAGAATAGATCTTCAATCATGCTCAAGAGATCAACACCAAAATGTTCTCACAAGAAGCTCTCCATCAATACTCCGAAAGATATTCTCACAAGAAGCTCTCCATTGATCCACAAAAAGGATGTTTTGCAAGAGTCCATAGCTATCTTATTTATACTTTCATCCTCTAGGTCACTTAACCTATTTTCCTTATTTTA
>JZKD02S1899495.1:535833-545850 GCA_000966675.3 Picea glauca
TCCACCTCATCCTTTTGGTCCACGTGGTTCTCCCTTCTTCCCACCATCCACTAGCTGCTCGCCCCGTGACCCGTTCCTTTCCACGTCAGCCTCTCACCCGAAGGAGAATCCTCCCGTCTTCTTTCCTCCTTTTTCTCCATCTGATGTCCTCCGTCATCCTCCTCTCATTTCGTCACTTCTCCCATGCCCTTATAACCCGGCACCACCATTCCTATCATGCGCCTCATCCTCCGCGCTGGCCTCCATGCCTGTTTCTCAAGCTATTCCATTATTCCAGGTGGCAGCGCGAGAAGTCCTCCTTATCTCGAAACGATGAGTTGGCCGGGCCATTCCCAATCCCAAGAAGCAGTTATTGAAGCGGTTGGTGGTGGTTAGACATCGTCTCCGCCATAATGGGGACGTCCTGCAATGAATTAAAGGCACGTCGATTTGCCGATGTAACTGTCAGAAGATCTATCGCGTCTGCCACAAGTTGCATGATTATTCAAAGATTGCGGTTGCAGAGTGTCAGAAGCCATGTAGACGCAAAGCTTTAAATGCATTTTCTTGGTCCCGCTGCTATTGTTGTGTTGAGTATATGAAGACATTTTTTCCATTTTTGTATCTATCGATGGTAGAGCTAAGCTCCCGACTGTAAGTTTCAACGACATTCTAGTTTCCTGGTTACGCCTCTGTGTTTGAGACTTCTTGGTTTATGACAATCAGTTCTCCTTTTTTCATCTTTGTTTCATCTCATGCCGGAGTGTTCACAGTTGAATGATTCACGTGGATTGTTGTAGTTATGTTATGATAAAGGATTTGTCGTGGCATTATTGTACTCTCTGGTTTCCTGTATTTGAATATAAAGTGACTTTGTGTTTGAATGCTTTCTCCTTCAGTCTGTTACGAAGCTGATGTCTGTGATAGACCTTCGCACCCTTCTTGCATAAGTCTTCCACCTGCTCACCTTTACTACGACTGACTGTTTGGAGTTTATCAAGACCTCACTCGTCCATGCGTGCCTGGCCTAGTTTCCGAGTTGAGATTGTATTGTTTGAGTTTCCTTCCATCTGATCACCCCTTTAAATAAATCGTGACATTAAACTGATGGGTGTCGGGCTCTGCTCCTGCTAGCAATCTAGGAGTGACCTCCGATAGCCAACAACTTCCTACACCTTTTGAAAATTTGGGAAGATGTGAAATATGGTCAACTCTATCTTTTGAATACACTGTTACATCGTCCAAGTAAACAACTACATTATAAGAAAAAGTACTCCAATTGGTACGAAATGTAGTCTTAATCCTATCTTCCTCTAATTCCAAAATTTGATTGTATCATGATAAACCATCAAGGAGTGAAAACATTTCAAAGCCCGATACGGTCTATAAAAGTTGTTCCATAGGTTGAATGAGATAATTGTCCTTTTCTGAAGCCTTATTCAAGTTTCAGAAATCATTGAAAAGATAGATTTATCTAGTTTTCTTTCTAATGGGTACAAATTTGCGACCCAAACCAAGTGTTGAACTTGAAAAATAATTTTAGCATCAAAGAGTTTCTTTAACTCTTTCAAAATTTGAGGTTCAAGGATGTATTCTACACAAATTTTTGTTGGAATGGTTTGACCTTTTTTCATCGAGATATTATGTTGAATGATAAATGTTTCATAAGTTTTAAGATCATCATATGACCATGCAAATACATCTTGATATGCTTTAAAAAATTTAACATAGGCTCTCTTTTCATTTTAAAGCAACTTCCCCAAGATTAACATTTTTAAGATTTTTTGCAGTTCCTACATTAATGACGTCATGACTGATACTATAACTGCTAGTTTTTACATTTGCTGACCCTTTAAACTTGTTTTGCAAGTCAATTTTTTTTCCAAGTCAACAATACCTTTAGGTATAGTATGTTGTTTGGACTTAATTGATTTCTCTTTACCTTCTTCCAAAGTTGCTTAAAATTATTCATTGTCAATAGACGGGTCTTTAAAATTCTCTCCATTGGTAGATAATTATAAGATCTAATCATCGCCCTCAAAAACTTTCCAGTTTGTGATATTATTGAGAATAAAGGGTCTATAAAACAACTCAAAAACAAACCTACTAGCTTCAAAATCATTTAGCGGGCAAGTCTAGAAGCAATAGTAGCTAATGAATTAGCCACCATATTGTATGAATGTGGGACAACAAAAATATTGAAAGCATCAAAATTATTAATTATTTTATGAAATTCCTCTCGGTAATTCCTAATATTTGGTGAGTTGCATTGTGTTGTGTTTATAATATTCTTAACTATGATTTCATAATCTCCAAACACTTCAATTTTCTCGATTTTTTAATCAATGGCTTTCTTGAGACCTTGTACTAGAGCTTCATATTTCTGTAACGTTATTAGTACAATCAAATTCCAATTTACAAGAAAAGAAACTATGTTTACCCCTTAGATCAATCATCAAACAACCAACACCAGTTCTCTCTTGGGATTTAGAACCATCAAAAAATAAAGTCCATACATTATAGGTATACACAAAATCTATCTTGTTTTGTTTAATTTTTTAGAATTATTGAAAGGAATATATTTTACAAAATTGATTCTACTTCCTATATCGTGACAATCATTTGGATATAAACTTAATTCATATTAGTGTGTTTCAAGCACATCATAGGCTTTAGCAATAAAATTACCAAACTCAAAATCCAAAGTATAATTGCGAAGAATTGGACATTCAAACGATGAATGTTCATTTCTTGCATAAAGATTAGTAAAAATATGCTTCATACATCTCCCCTATCAAACTTGATCTTGTTTGGTTGTCCATTACATGGAAGCCAAAGGTATGACCAATCTAAGGCAAAATAACCTAGTAATTTCTGCAACCAATCTCTAATGAGAAAGAAACCACATACCTCACGAATATTAATCACAACAATGTCTATGAATTGGTGAACCTTGGGATAAGAAGCTATTTTGATTAAAACATCCTTCAATTCACCAATTACTTTAATTTATGATCTACCAAGCTAAATGATGTGTGTCAAACGTTTAGTTGGGGTAGTATTCAACTTTATATACATAGGGTAGTATTCATCATCTTAAGCCAAATTCAAACTTGGAAACATATCCCACAGGACCATGGTTGTTTCATTAGTATGATCTATGGATTCTACTTCGATATCTTGGTCAAATTATTCATTATTTTCTTCCATTTGTGCACACCCATATAGAAATATTTTACCTACCAAATTCATTATGTTTATCCATTGCGAACAAGTTTTATCTATATGAGCAACATGATTGTAGTTGCAGTAATTATCCATGGCCTACCCTTCTATATCAAAGTTAATTTTGTAGGAGGTGGTCCTATAGCTTTGGGAGGGATAAGCCTTCTAAAGAATGGCCTATAAGGTTTATAGTTGGAAGTTTCTTCTCCTAACCTTCTTTTCATGTCTATTATTTCATTGGATAAACGTTTGATCATCCTCTGTAGGCTTTCCATATCCATGGAATCCTTTTCTGTATTGTTACTGGCTTGTTTTCATTGAGACTTAGGTAGGATAAGGCCTTTTTTGGGTGGTATAACCTCCTTCTCTCAAAGTGTTGCCTGGTTCTCCTTACACCCTGTTATTGCACAAATTGTAGGTTAGGAAAAACTCAACCCATTCCATAAGATGGTGAGAACTATGGGAATACCTACCAACTGTCACCTTAGATAGGTACTCCCCTCGCTTTAGAGAAGATGGAATCATATCAAGGGGGGAATCCCGAGTGACACTAGGGGAATTGAGATAGATGATGAAGATATTTTGAGAGGAACCCCTTAGGTCAATGATGGAAGAAGTATGAGGGCTTGGAAATGAGTCTTGATGATGGTAAATGGTTGAAATGAGTCTTGATGATGGTAAATGGTTGCCAACTACTTGAGTACCTACATCAAAGTGGTACACTTGGACACAAGTTAATCAATCGAGACACGAGCCAAAAAATCAAGTGGACAAGCAAGTGAAGCTTTCTATCCTATATTGCAGCAGTAAACATGAATATATATCAACAATAATAAGAGATAGTTACTACATATTTAACCATCAAAATTACCAAACAATTATTGGATAATGAAGTATTAAAACAATAGATAATTTTCCAATAATTAAGCATGAACTATGACTGTGAATTAGGGCCGCTAAATGAAGTTATCAACAAAGTATTATGGAAGCCTTATGTCCGTAGAAAAAATTTCTACGACATCAAGATTCAACCACCAAGAATCACAAGCAAACCACTGAAAATATATACAATGATTAATAGATTATTATGGCAACTTCTTAGCAATTTCTGTCGGTTGAATAATGAGTAAGAGAAATAAATTTAAATGAGTTTGTTGTAGCCCTAATGGTTGTAGCATAAAATTATACTACAATAAGATATAATTGGCTAATCTAGACACCCTAGTGTCTCAAGCAAGCTAAAAGCATGTAAAATTGATTCCCCATTTAGACAATTAAAATATTTCAACAAAACATGTTATCTAATGCAACTATTTTGTTTCTCCAATGCAATTTTCAGATTAGTGCTTTTAATCTATCAATTAAATGGATTCTTGGTTATAAGGGTTGGATCCACAATATCTCTAGGGGTGTAGGCCCTTCTACTCACTAGAGCATGTAAAATCAACAAAGGTGAGTCTAGGAGGGTGTAAGCCCTTTTATTCCTCCTAGTGACCTTGCAAAAATGACTTATTAAATAACAAATGAGATGGACCTTGGTGGAGCCCCCAGGGAGCATCTCAATTGGAAAGTGCTATGATATGAATTGTTATGTTCGATGATGTTCCAAGTTCAAATCCCCCCATATTACCCATGCCCGCGGAAGGGGCATACGTATGGCACCTGGAGGTTATAGTGGTAGTGGTCATAATCGATCACGTGTCATGCGAGTACAAGACCGCCCAGTTGTCGATTCCGCCAGATGAAAAAAAAAATATGGAGCTTGGTGGAGGGTGTATTCCCTTGTACTCCTCCAAGGGTTTAAGACAAGAATACTAGTGAAACAAGAAGAAAATACCAAAAAGTACATAAATTCTCTTACCATTTCCACAAAATAGCAAGAACACTACCCTTGTTTACTAAGCAATTCCCTTCCACAAGCAAAATAACAAGTCTCCATGAGGTGAAAATCACCTTAGCTCTAGAATATACCATAACAAGCATCCAGAAATGTTGCATATGAGAGAGATAGTAAAAAATTAACAAGTAGGGTGCAAATTTCATCCAAGTAGTCTTCTCTAATAAGAGAGCTATGATATACTGAAATGATTCAATCCTTTATTTATACTAGGATTTCAAAAATAATTTGTCCACATAAAATTAGGGTAAACCAAAAAATAAGGGGGCCATCCCCTTTTATTTTTCCCCTTTAAAAGTAAATTGACTTTATCTTTAAAAATTGCACAAAAGAAACCCTAAGTGTGATGTCAACCCCTTCTAGGGTGATGTCTTAGCACATTAGCAAGTTGTTGAGAAAGAAAGAGGACGTCGTTGGGCCTCTTAAGGACTCCCTTTCATGCACTGTGATCCTCTTCATGGTGCAAGAGATCCTCCTCATCCAAAGGTTCCAAGTGTCCATCAAAACATCATCATCACCACCAAACCCTATCCCTAGTCAAGACGTGAAGCCCCAAAAGTGTGGTGCAAGGCCTCCAAAGGCAAGGCATTGTGCTAGATAGAGATAGATGTCAACTCCAAGGATTCTTCTCTTTCCTCCAAAGGCAACATCCAACCTCTTATCTTATCCAAAAATTTGGGTCATGGAATCCGACTCGTGGGCTTCCTGTCCCAATGAAGGCCCAAGTTTGGATTGTTCCTCCAAAATGTCCACCAAGCAAGGTCCTACAAAGACATACAAGTGCACTCTCCAAGGATCTCAAGTCATATGTATCATGGAAAGTGAAATCACATTTAATACAAGATCCACCTAAGCATGCACATTAAAAAATACCTCATCAAATTAAACAAGTTCTCAAATACCATATGCAATTTTCCAAGTTTAGGTATGGGAGGGTTGACAAGGTGACCTATTGGGTAAGTCATTCCTTAACTCAATGAGTGTTTCCTAGGTGGAATATCTCTAATTCATGTGGATAAGATGAAGTGTATGTGGGTAAGACTTTTGTTCATGGGGTTCATGGCATACAAGGGTTCATATTGTCTCTTTTATGGGTGCCTTTGTAGAGGGTGTGATGCACCTTTATTTTCAATGCATCCTTTTTCCAAGCTCATTTATTTTCCATTAATTAATTAAGGTCCAAAACAACTGGGTACTCCCCATGGGTAACATAAATCTTGGGTGGAAATACCATAGTGTCACCTGAGGTGAGAGGTACACAAAGTGCCATAGGGGTAAATCAAAGGGTGTAACACACTTGTGTAGATCCCTCAACAAGTGGGACATTTATATATGTGTACTTTGCTTTTGCAGGTCTTTGATTTTTTAGGATAATTTTTCATTGTTCTCAAGACCTCTTTGGGTGACATATGGAAGGTTATAGTTTTTAATTTTATATTTTTCCAGCTACATTCCCTCTAGGCCTTCAACCCCTTCTTCCCATGAAAAGAGGTACAATCCCTTCTTGGTTTAGTACACTCGAAAATCCAAAAAGATAAGAAGATGAAAAGGGGTGAACTGTGAAAAATGGTAAGTATGATTGGGAATGGCATGATGACTCGTCAAGGAGACCTCCCATTAGAAAACCCATCCCCAAGGGTGACCACTTACAAGGGCACAATGTCAACCACCAAAGTGAAACAGGGCAAAGAGCATAATTTCCAAGCAAACATACTATAATAAAAAACAACTTTAAATGAAGCATACTCAAATGCCTCAAGTATGAAAGTGACACTTACCACAATACCTGACTTGTACCTCATGAAGAAAGACTCATAATCTTCTGGAAGCAAGCTGATGTGGTGAATTCCATCGTGACGAATCTAGGATGTGTGGTGGTGAAGTGGGTCTCTGTCTATGCAAGTGGACACAGTTAGTCATATGTCTCTCGGTACTCGATGTCTGCAACCTAAGGGCTTCGAGACATCATCTCCTTAGTTATCCCTAGAATTTGGGGACAACACACCCTTTTATCTCAAATTATATTTTCTTAAACTCTTCAAAGATTAAAGCTAGGGTGCCCCTCCCTGCTCATTTGAAAAACATGGAAACAAGTGTACGTAAATCATTAGCACAAAATTCTATTTGTAATTCTTGTGCAAGGTCAATATTCTCATTGAACTTGTTTAGGATTGTAGTAAATCTCTTATTGACATCTTTAACCTTTTCTTTGGGTCCCACAACGGAAGAAAATAATTCTACCATGAAGGCGTCAATGGTGGTTTCTTCTCCAAATTTATCTATGAAAGAGTTTTGAAAATCACTCTTGTTACCACACAATCTAGCACCTTAGTGCAAAGCCTTCACAAGGTGCCAAATGTAGTGGAACATTGGAAGATGTCACCACTGTCACCTAGGCAACAAATTCCCTCTTTTTAGTGAATGATTGAATCCAACACAAGGGAGGCTTCCATGGTAGGTTTTAGGACTCCTAAGGCAAGACACAATCCAGTCTAAGGACTCCTAAGCATCTACCCAAATTCCACCAATAAGATATGTCAAATAGATTAGGGTTTAGGTGCTGAATATAATTCAATTCCAGATTTGGTTTGAGGTACTCTAAGGTAACTTTAGAGGGTTTATCAAGTCAATATTTGATGCAAGGTGATCTGGAACAGTAGAAATTAAGAAAATAATAAGGGTTGTTGTAAAGCTTGTACAAAAGATAATAAATTACAATAATAATAACTTTATCCCTAGAACAAATAGTAAACCAATGAAAAGTGGGGCTAAATGATGGATTAAACTAGTGTTTTAGACAACCAACAAAATCTAAAAATATAAATGAATATAAAAACTAAGAAACCCTAAACATTCACCCCTAATTAGGCTGAAATAAAATTCAGCAAAACAATTTTAGGGTTTTACAGTGATTTTGTAGCATCCCCAACCACCTGTTGGGCTATGCCACTTAAATTTCAAACTCTGATACGAATTTAAATTATAAAAACACTCCAAAAATGCACATATTCATGCAAAATAATAATAAAAATACGCATGAAACATACACAGGAAAAACCCATGAAACAAATGCATAAATATTAACGCAACACATGAATTAACATAAATTGACACTTATCTTTGATTGAAATAACAACAACTGCGTGCATACCTTTCACACTCCTCCTAGCCTTAGACCACACTTCTCATAACTCTCAGCAGTGGGTCAACCCCAAGCTGGGACTAAACTCCACCTAGGTAAACAATTTCTAACCCGACTAAGGTATCTCAAACAACAGAAAAACTCAGTCACAGGTGCCAACTCAAACTAACAACCTACAATCCCTCATTCCCCACATGCCTGTCCCACCCCACGAAGTGTGCCCCTTCTCTCCTCAACAATCCCTCGGTTGCCCCACTTCCCTTCCGAGGCTTCAACAACGGGCCAAACATGAAGTCTCAAAGCCCTGTAGCTGCAGTTTGGTGTTAGATGATCCAAAATACAAATATCATAGTTTAAAATACATTGATAAAATAATTATTAATTTAGAATAGTAAATTAATAATTTAGAATATTTGATTAATAAATGGAGACATTTAGAAATAGAGTATTGTTGTGAAAGATATGACTCTAGAAAGGTGTCATATCTTAGGCTCTAAATTAAGAGTATAGTTAGAAATTTGTTAAGATACCATTTATTGTAAATGGACACTTGTTTATTTAATAAGTGATCCATAACTAGAGTTTGTTAGGACATTTAACTTATATATAGCTCATTTCAAGAGTGTTGGTGTGTTCAGGTGTAAACTCTTGCAAACTCTCATATGTAATTTCTTTTCCTATTTAATAAAAGTGTGTGTCTGAGGACACTTCTGCTATTATTGTGGTATCAAAGATCTAGTATTGCAACTAAAATGAGAAGGAGATTAACTGATATGAGGAGGAAATTTCAGCTCTACAGGCCAGCGCACTCCATCAATAAATCGACAAGTTAATGGTTCATTTTTTAAAGAAAGGGAAATAATTTTTTCTTTTTTAAATTATTCTTTATTGTCTTTGCAATTTAATTGTTGAATTACTGGTTCAAACCCTGTTTTTCCAAGAAAAATTTATGTTCCACGCGCACGTTGTGAAATGATGTCCATGCTCGGTAAATTATTGCTTCCTTTGTAACTGCATTCATTATCAACGAATTTTATTATTTCTACAATTAAATCATTGCACGACTTGGAGAGTAGCATAGTCTATGTGTAAACCTTGTGATCCCCTCTGCCTTTGGGATGTTAGTCCTTCATTTCATCATTCTTCGTCGAGTTAATTAACGAGAGTTGTAGGCAAGTTCTGTATGCTCATCTCGTATACGAGAAATACATTTCCGACTGACTATGTACCAACCATTTTTGATAACTTTAGTGAAAATTTTGTGGTGAATGGAAACACAGTGAACCTTGGCCTGTGGTATACAATAGGTCCAGAGGATTACAATAGATTAAGACCTTCAAGTTACGTGGGAACAGATGTGATGTTCTGGTGTTTTCTCTTATTAGTAAGGAAAGCTATGATAATATTATAAAAAAAGTGGCTTCCTGAGCTGAGACATTTTACACCTAGTGTTCCAATAGTTATCGTTGGAACTAAATTAGATCTTCGGGATGACAAACAATTTTTTACTGATCACCCTAGTGCTGTGCCTATAACAACTGTTCAAGGGGAAGAGTTGAAGAAGCAAATTGGTGCCGATAAAACGCAGAGTGCAGTTTAAAAAAAACAAAAAACGCAATAGAATATTGAAGTCGTCTTTGATTCTGTAATGTCCCCCATCTCTTAGAGAGGTGATGAGGAGACTCAGTGGCCTGGGCACCCCCACTAGGTCATAGTCTCACACTGAGGGGGGAAAAGTCAAGAAGTTAAAAGTTATATTTTTAAGTTGACTTAA
>JZKD02S1899495.1:563200-574597 GCA_000966675.3 Picea glauca
GGTAGCTTAATAGGAGGATGCCCCCTCGAAGAGGCAAGTGAACAGGAGAGGATCTCTTCCATAATAGGATCCATTGTATGGTGTTGCCCTACCTCAAGGGTTTAGTAATAATATTGTGTGGTTTCTTCTATATTTCTCTTTGGATCTATTGTGTATTCAACATTTGTGGTTATTATATTTGTAGATCTATTCAGGTTCTTAACAAATTCAGATCCCCAAACAAGTGACCATCAACTGCCAAAATGGGCAGTTCAGCTTTTGAAAGATATAAGGCCCGATGAGCAGAATAAAACGAGAACAAGGGGATCACACAACAGTGAAGGAAATTTTGCCTTAGTAGCAAATGATTTTACTGAACCTTCCACATAGAAACAAGCAATAAAACATAAAGAATGACAACAGGCTATGATTGAAGAGTATCAAGCAGTAATTGATAACAACACTTGGAAACTTGTTGATTGTCCTTCAAGTGTTCAAACTTTCGGATGCAAATGGGTTTACCGAATTAAATACAACCAACATGGAGATATTGACAAGTATAAAGCAATATTTGTGGCTAAAGGTTTTGCGGAGAAGGAAGGCATTGATTATGAGGAATTTTTTTCTCCTATAGGTAAATGGAATACCATCCAATTAACACTTGCATTGGCCGCTCAGAAAGATTGGAAAGTTCATCAAATGGATGTAAAAAGTGATTTTCTCTACGAAGAATTACAGAAAGATGTATATATGCAACAACCACCAGGTTTTGGAATTGAAGGGCATGAACATAAAGTCTGCAAATTAATCAAGGCTTTATATGGATTAAAACAAGCTCCCCGAGCTTGTTATACCAAAATGGATGAATACCTTAGAAAAGTTGGTTTTCAACGAAGTGAATCTGATGATACTTTGAATATCCGTCAACAGGGTCCATATCTGGTGATTCTTGTTATGTATGTAGATTATTTGATCATTACGGTAAACAATGATGATCATATTGCATAGGTGAAAAAGGAGTTACATGCAGGTTTTAAGATGATTGATTTGGGATTACTTCACTACTATCTTGGAATTGAAGTATTCCAACGTCCACATCATATTTTCATTTCTCAGAGTCAGTATGTAGCAGAAATTCTTTAGTGATTTGGAATGCCGGATTGCAAACCATATCTTACCCCTATGGAACAACACTTGAAACTTTCAAAATTTTAAGGGGGTGAAATGGTAGACAACACTACTTATAGACAGTTAATTGGCAGCTTGATTTATTTGACAAACACTCGACCATATCTATCTTATGAAGTCAATATTCTTTCACTCTTTATGCAACAACCATAGGACAACCAATGGAATGCAACTAAAAGAGTTCTTCGATATATCCAAGGAACAAAATATTTTGGTCTTCTTTACAAAAAGACTAAAATTTTTGTACTTGGTGGTTTTTCAGATGCCAACTTTGTTGGAAGTATTGATGATCGAGCATCAACATCAGGTTATTTAATGAAAATGGGTTAAACAACAATGTATTGGAGTTGTAAGAAACAAGCTATAGTGGCCACTTCTACAACAGAAGCATAATACATCTCATCACGGGAAGCAACATGTGAAATTGTTTAGTTACACAGAGTTTTGCAGGACTTGGGCATTTCTCAAGCAGAAGCTACATCATTATTCATCAACATCCAGTCAACCATTAAGCTTGCCAAGAATCCAGTTTTTAATTCAAAGACAAAGCATGTGGACACCAAGTATAATCATATCACATCACTCATTGCAAAGGATGTCATCAAGACAATTTATTGTCCTTCAGAAGATCAGAGATTCAGATCTCCAACATTTTCACGAAACCTCTTGGCAGAATAAAATTTACTAAGTTCAGGGATGAACTTAGTATCTGTTGTAATGTAACTTTGGATCATAGGGGGGAATTTTATATGATCCAAAATACAAATATCATAGTTTAAAATACTTTGATAAAATAATTATTAATTTAGAATAATAAATTAATAATCTAGAATATTTGATTAATAAATGGAGACATTTAGAAATAGAGTATTGTTGTGAAAGATCTGACTCTAGAAATGTGTCGTATCTTAGGCTCTAAATTAGGAGTATAGTTAGAATATTATTAAGATAACATTTATTGTAAATGGACGCTTTCTTATTTAATAAGTGATCCATAACTAGAGTTTGTTAGGACATTTAGCTTAGATATAGATCATTGCAAGAGTGTTGGTGTGTTCGGGTGTAAACTCTTGCAAATTCTCAGATGTAATTTATTTTCCTATTTAATAAAAGTGTGTGTCTGAGGACACTTATGCCATTATTTGGCACCTTCGGAAATCAATTCCCAACAATTCTCTCACCTGGAGAGAATTCTCACGGGCCTGAAAATCCACCTCTTCAATATCCTATATGTCTGACAACCTGATTCTTTAGTCCAACTCCCAACTAACCATGGTACATATACAGTGATAGTAACATGAAGGTATGAAGGAAATTTGAATGAGTGAGTGATTGATGATGGAACGATAGGAAAATGAACCAAGTCAAACTATAAGTATGCATGTTCCCAACTTGACACTTGTCATGTTGAGAACTAACTTGGGATCACTTGTCCCTGTTGGTACTCATGGGCTGACCTAGGTTCTAACTATAGGATTACCAACTTATCTTCTACCATCGGACCTCATGGATACCATAAGGAAACACAACGCACAAAGTGCACTGTGCAATCTCACCCGAGATGGATTCAATGGGTGGCCATAGGACTCAGGTGTCTGCAACCATGGGATGGGATGTGTTTCTCTCTCAGAGGCATTAGATCCCCTCAATTGCTAACCCTCAAATACCCATATATTATGCTAACTCTAACTCTTACTAGTGACACATTATATTACCAACAAAATTCATGAACCATTTTAGCAGTAAGTATTCCATGATAGGTATTCATCTACTGTAACATACGATTCATATCTAAACACTAGCTATGACATTCATTCATTTTGTGTTGTTCTACAGTTCTTCCCTTAGTGTGAAATATTATTTCCTTTATCATTTACATGTTCATCATAATTTCATCAAAGCAAATGTAACCATAAATACTGCAAACATTCACACATAACACATATATACCATGGTTCACCCCCTCCTGGGTTACATCCACAAATATTTTTTGCTTGGGTTCTTTATTCATATTCTCTGCAAAATCCAGTGCTGTGCATTATACAATCCTTCAACCATTACATTCGATCTCTACAGATTGAAATATTTCTCACAACTCTACTATTAGACAGTCTAAAACAACAAACTCACTAACTTGTCAACAACCCCCTTTACAGTCCTAATACATTCTACTTATACAAAAATTGGGACAAAGCCCTTACAAAAAACCTAACCCTATGCAGATTAGGTTTGTCCACTTTCTCCTTGACTTAATCTCGGTTGGTCCTTGATCCAAATGTTGCTCCAAGTAGGCACTTGTCCACTTTGTAACTTCTTTTCTTGACACTGGTTTTCCTCTGTTTCTGGTGCTACTTTTCCTCTATTTTTGGCGTGCTCCCCTATTTTACGACGTTGTCTTGAAATCTTCAAAATTTCCTTGGTTTTATCCCAAAATTGGCTTGCGCCAATAGGCCCCCAACACTGAAATCTCGACTCATCCTGAGTCACTCATGGACTCCTGCATATTTTACTGCTTGTGCCAGTTCTCCATACATCTCTGTTATCTGCTGGCATTGCTCTTGAGCCTGGTTTCTCTTCTTTTCCATGACTTCTACCATCTACGCAGTGATTGGAGGCTTCAATATATCTCCTCCCTCCAAGCCTATCTGTTCCACCCTTTTCTTTCCTACGTTGATCTCCATGACCAAATATTCAACCTTGTCCTGCAACGACTCCAATTGAGCTTGTCTTGTGATTTTTTATGCCTACACAAGTTTTTCTTCTGCATGTAGGATCTTCATCTAGGCAGTTGTCTTAATCTTTTCTGGCAGTGGCATTGTATTTTGTCGCTATTTGAAGTTTGCCAGAACTGCATGTACCTTCTCTTCCATTTCTTGCAGGTCTTGCAAGCTCCCATATTCTAAGAGCAGTGTCCACAACTAGCCACTTTTTTCCAACAACTCTGTCATCCTATGTATGGTATGTGCTATACTTTTTGCATATTCTGTTGCGTCATGTTCTTACTGCATGCTTAATTATGTAGGAGTAATGGGTACTTCATGCTCCTCCAACTTCTTTATTTGGTCCTTGTACTTCTCCAAGGCCTACATTATTTTCCTCATCTTCTCTTAAGAAGATACTCCTTGTGACTCTGTGTTGTTTGGGATGGTTTGGAACACTATGGTAATATTTTTCTCCATCTCTTCCAATCTCTGCTGCACTATCTTCTTTTCCTTCCCTTCCTGGCTATCTGCTTCCTTCAGTGTGGTCTTTTCCTCCTGCACTATTTGTAATTTCGTCACATCAGACCTTGCCCTGGACTGAATTTCTTGCGCTACACTTATTTTTAATTTATAGAGCACCTTTGTCGGGATCTTGGGCAATGCCAAGTCCAATGTCTCAATTTCCTTCAAGGGATTCTGTGATGTCTCTTCGTCGATGAACAACATCTCAGGGGTTATGATTAAATTGGTGCTCCCATGAGCTGTAATTTGCACTGTCTCTCCAACATGCACTCCTTCCTTAGTTTGTGATGGTTTGTCTTTTGATGATTGTTCTTCCCTAATCCTCAACTGCTCCAACACAATTTTCACTTCTTGTACTTGCTCTAGAATCTAATCCTGTGGTTCTCAACATTCTCCCACACCTTAGATAGTCGATCCTTGACTGTTGTGGCTATTAGTTCAACATCATCTGCTGTCAGTGATGTTTCTAGTGGTTTTATGTGGGCCTTCGCCTTCTTCTTGGAGCCATTTGATTGCTCCCCTATCCTCTTCCTTTGGGCATTTGATGGCTCAGATGCCTATGGAATCTGTGTATCCATGCTTGTCTCCTTCCCACTTTATTACTCCATAGGGGTATCATGTGTCTCTGTCCCTTCTTCTCCCACGTGCACCTATTCTGTTGTAACTCATGGTGTTTATATTGTGCACGATGGCCCTTGTGTGGAACCACCCTGTGGTTTCTTATGTGACCTGATTTTCTTTTGGATTTGGTTGCTTCCCCCTACTTGATCTTGTGCAACATTCTTCTTTTTTTTTGCACCATTTGTGTTTGTTTGCTACGCAGAGACTGTTCTATCCTGCGTCTGAGTCTATCCCCCTGGCATTGTCCTTTGGATTATGGGAACTTTCCATTCCTCGACCCACTCCTGGACCTCCATATGTATATCCTGCATCGTCACGTAGTAACTCAGTTGTAGCCACTCCTTGGCTGGGTCCCTCTTTGCCTACAACCACATGCTGTGGCACGTTGCATGAAAATCTGGTATTTGTCCAAACTCCTGGACAGTCTCTGGTGAAATCCTTCAGGTACTTACTACTAGCTCTTGGATCTCTGACAAGTACCATGCAAACATGTCATTTCTTTCCTTCTTCCTCTTTGGGCCTGTTGTTCTCCTAAGAGAAGTGGGCTATTCCACACTTTCTCATCCTCTCTATGTTCTTTCTATACACCATTTCTTTCCACCCCATCAATGCAATGAGGATGAGTAACCATGAGTAGTGGAACTCAGAGCCCCAATCCCGTGTGTCTTTACAATCCTCCAAAAATGAATTGAGTAAGTACGAGGCCCAACTCATCAAACTCCCCTTCACGTATTGCGCTTCAGCTGCTACCACTCCTACTGACGCTTCTTCTTTCCTACACTTGCGCATCAGTTTGCACCATAACAACCTTATGGAAAACCTTGTCGCATGATCGTTGATGTTATTGATCCAGATTCCCCTATTTCCTCTCTCCATGCCATATTTTGCCTTGATTTCATTGGAGATGTCCTTTACCATTGTCTTCTATTCTAAGTATTGCTCTGGATTCTACCCATTTATGGGTAGCCTAATGATAACTGTGATCAAGTCCACATTGATAGGCACTGACCTATCCATCCACAAAATTCTTCCATGCACTCTTCCTAGGAGTTGTTTCACACATCCATTGATGTGTTTATCACACCCAAAGAGCGGTATATCTAGTAGATTCATTATCCTTGTGTTGTAGAGTCCCAGGATCCACTGCGTAGGCTCCAACAGTGGTGCACCTAATGGGCCATCTCCTTTGCACTCCATGTAGTTTTGCTGTGCCAAATCTAGGAATTTGAAGACATCTGCAACGTCATGATCTGATTATTTCATGGTGTTTACTCCTCCCACCATTTATTCATCATCCTTTACTCCTTCTGGGATCTGTGGAATAACTATTGCCAACTTCGCTTGTGTGCACTGTACACCTTGCACACTACTTTCAACTTGCTTTTTCTTCTTCCCCTGTGGGGAGGACACCTTGACCTCTAGTACATCCTCGTGCTCTGTTTCATGTTCTTATTATGGGTTTAAGCCCTACTGTGTTGAGATCATGGCTTGTTCTTCCTGTTGTGGCCCTTTTCCCCTGGACACGTTGGATTCTGTCCTTTCTGCGTCCTCCTTCGATTGTCTGGCCTCCTGTGCTGAGTTTTGTTCCTCCTCCACCTACGTGGTAGTAGGATCATAGTCTGGTGTGTGAATTTCATCGACATCCACTATTGTCGGCATGTCTTCGATCCTTGTTTGCATCACCCAAGTGCTGCTTCTTGTGTTTCGACTGACCCTGCTCGACACTCCAACTCTCAATGGTGACATCCTGCTAAAATTCAGAATGTTGATCTCTAAATCTCCAATGGCTATCATGAATTCTCACTCTTTCACACTGAGGGTTCGTTCTTCATTCTTCTCCTTAACGAAAAAAACAATTGACTATCTTTCCCCTCCTTTTCTGACTTTATAGCGGGACAATGTACTGACAAATGTTTCACACTGACAATTGTCACTTTTTCGCTTTTTCCTGCGCGCTCCACTTTTTGTGTCTGTCAACTATTTTCTGCACGCAGTGTCTTCAATACTGGTTTTGCTGTGGCACACTATTACTACTAACAAATCTATAACATCAAAAACCCTCTAATATTCTTCTATATTTTTGTCTTTTTGTTATGTTTCTTCTTTTTATGAATTTTTGTCTTTTTCTTCTAACATCTACTATGTACAATATGTACATTCATACCTTCTCTCTCTATTTTTACCTCAGGTTGTTAGGTCGACTGTTTTGATACAGTTTCAGTCGACTGCCATTCACTATTCCTCTGAGATTATTCTCTCCAAGATCTTTTAGTTGCACAACACCTCCATTTGTGATGGCCTCAACCTGATAAGGCCCCAACCAATGCATTTTGAACTTCTCTGTGTGTTGTAGATATTTGTTTTCAAAGAGGAGAACTAGATCTCCTTCCTTAAATATTTTCTTCTTTATGTGCCTATCATGCCAAGATTTGTCCTTCGCTTTCTGTACATCCTAGTGAAATCCTGCTAAATTTTGTCTTCTTCCAGCTCCATCAACTGATCCAATCTTTCTTGTGCAACACCTTCTTCTGTCATGTTGGTGATTGCTGCAATGCACAGACTAGGTACTAAGTAATCCAATGGAACCACTGCTTCCTTCCCATACACCAATATGAATGGTGTCTATCCTGTAAGCTTCTTGCATGTAGTCCTGTAAGCCCATAACACTGCTGATACCTTCGAATCCCAATCATCCCTATTCACATTGCAAATCTTTGTCAATGAATTTTCTAGAATCTTGTTAAAAGCTTCTACTATACCATTTGCTCGGGGATGGTAAGGTTTGCTCTTCTGATGATGTATCTCGAATTCTTATGCCATAACTTTGATTGTACTGTTAATAAAATGAGTTCCCTGATCACTCAAAAATTCTAGGACATCCAAATATGGTCACCACGTTCTCAAAGAGAAACCACGCTGCAACTTCCGCGCTACAATCCTTCACTAGGACTGCTTCTTCCCATCTTGTTAAGTATTTATTCGCAGTGATGATGTATCTAGCTCCTGATCTCCTTGCTGGTGGGTTAATGGGTCTAATGAAATCCACAACCCATTTATCAAAAACCTGTAAAGTTAATTGAGGCATAAGTGGAATTTCATCCCTTCTAGATGGTTTTCCCACCATATGAAAGACATCACAGGTATGACAATATTTATTTGCGTCCTTATGTACTTTAGGCCACCATAATCCCGCACACAACACTTTCTATGTTGTAGTATTTCCTGCATAGTTCCATCCAACTATGTCTTCATGTGCTTCTGATAACACCAAGGAGTGTTCATGATCCATCACACATCTTCTCAGAATTCCATCTGCACCTAACTTGTATAAATGACTTGGAATCAGCTAATATTCTGCAACACGCCATAACAACTGTTTTTTCTGCGACAATGAATTCCTTAGGAGCTATTCTTGTGCTAAAAAATCCAACAATGTCAGCAAAATAATCATCGACAATCTGAAAAGAAAATAAGCTATCATCAAGAAAATTCTCCTCCAAGTTCTTTGGCTCCTCTCCATTCGTAATTCTTGATAGATGATTTGGTCTTGCATTTGACTTCCATGATTTTATTATGATTTCAAAATGATATTCTTGAAACAATAACAACCATCTACAGATCCTTCCCCCCAACACTGGCATGTTAACTAGGTACTTCAAAGCATAATGATTTGTAAACATCTTAAAATGTTGCCACAATAAATAATGTCTGAACTTCTGTAAGGCATATGCCATATCCATACCTTCCCTCTTTGTAGTATTGTAGTTATGCTCAGACTCAGACAACTTTCTACTAGCAAAATATATTGGGCGATCAATGTCTCCTTCACCTGGTTGTGCCAATACTTGTCCAAGTGCAATGGATGAAGCGTCCACATGTACATGAAATTATTTTGTTCACTTTGGAAAGCTCAGAATTGGTGATGTCACCATCTTCTCTTTCAGTATGTCCAAGCTCTCTTGGAATTCACCAGTCCACTAAAACCTAATGTCTCTATTTAGTAACTTATCCATCGGTGCAGTAATCTTTTCATAGCCCTTTATGAATCTCTTGTAGTACCCTGTGTGGCTCAATGTTTCTCTCAACTAACGCACTAACTTTGGTGGTGGTAAATTGGCAATAACAACAATCTTTGCAGGGTCTACTATCAAGCCCTGTTTGCGTACAATGTGTCCAAGTAGGATGCCAAATGGTGTACTGGATATACATTTCTTAATGTTCAAGGAAATTTGACATTGCCTACATCTTTTTAAAATTAACCTCAGAATTTCTACATGGTCCTTGAATAAATTGAATATTGTCATATCATCCAGATAAACTTCTAAAAATTTATGTATAAAATTCTTGAATGCAACTAGTACTACTCTGGAAAATATTGTTGGTGCATTCTTTAAACCAAATGGCATCACTGTGTATTGATATGACCCCCACTCTATTGCAAATGTAGTTTTGTACCTATCCTCTGAAGCAATTCTGATATGATGGTAACCTGAAAATCCATCTGTGAAAGAATACACTTCCTATCCTCCTACATTCTCTAACACCTCATCTGTAAATGGAGTAGAAAACTGATCATGCATCATTTAATTTCACCATATCCACACATATCCTAATCCCTCCAGTCTTCTTTTCCCGGACCACCATTGGACTGATCCACTCTGATTCTTCCACTTTCTCTATGATTCATGATTCTAGCATTCTGTCAATTTCCGCCTTCACCTTCTGCTTGTAGATGGGGTTTAATCTGCATTGTCTCTGCCTAACTGGTCTTGCATATGGTCTGAGGGGTATCTTCATTTCTCCAAGTTCTCCTGCTACCCCTTTCATCTCTAAAAATGTGGTTGGGAATAAGTCACTATACTCACACAATAATTCAGTTATATTTTCCATTGTCTTAGTGTCCCAGTAATCCCCAATGTTGGCTATATTGGGCTTCTCTTCTGTCCCAATATCGACCTTCTTAATATTCATAGGTGCAGTGAACTCTTCTGATAGTAATTGTGGTCCTTCCAAACCTCTTTCTCCTTCCCCTTCTGCTATATGTATGTCACGTGGGTTGTCTTCTACTTCCTCATCCTTTGCGACCTGATAACAATAAACTAACTGTTCAAGTGTTTCTTTTCTATAATCTATGTATATTATCGCTATATCTACCCCATATTCTTCAAATATCTTCCTTTTTCTCCTCTATAATGCTATATCTACCCATGGATTCTCACTTTCACATGCAAATGTCCTAATAAATTTCTATCGCATTGCGCCCCAACTCATAGTTTCTCTGCGCAGTTCCTGCTCCTTGTACCAATTAATAGGTATCCCTTCTAATGTATGAATAAAGTAATGCATCCATTCCCCTGGTGGTATGAATCTCCAGTTAGTGACATAATCATTTATATGATGTCTTCAGTTCCCTCTTCCATCATACTTCTGTATGGGTCTATCTTGCTGACTCCTACCAAATCTTATGCACATCAGTCGCTTACACTGATACCAATCCTAAATTACCTCCTTATGTGCACCCCACCATCGTGCAGATGTGTCTCTTAGTGCTAATCCAACACTAATAATCTATGACTATCCAAAACCTCTGATTCAAACTCTGTCAGGAAGTTTTCTAAATTCTCCTCTTCAGTAAATATGGGAAACTGTCTTACTTCTATCCCAACCCATTGTACTACGTGTGTAACTCTAGCACACCTCCTAGTAGAGACTTCATGCAATCGTTGATACCCGTTTTCTACTCCAGTATCTGAATCCGACATGTCAGAATTGATACTCCTCCAACTGAGTACTCCATCTGCAATTGTATTCACATAGTCTTCCTCTCACACAGTAGTCCTATATAGCTGGTTCACATCATATTCTAGAACACCGTCAGGCACAGGTTCTACATATCTTTCACAATATTAGGGATCTAAAGGTGCTACTACCCTAAAGTTCCCAGCTTCAAATATCATCTTTCTTGTAATGTACCCCAAATTTCCCAAATAATTTTTTTTTTGTTAGGGGACATTAAAGTTCCTTGACTCTCCAACATTTGATTGTGACACAGAGATAATCCATTAAGCATATCTTTATTCCTTTATTGTATGCATAACAGATTTATCGTCGTTATTGGATTAGAATCATACACTTATTTCTATTGAAGAAAATTGCAACTAGGGCTACCATAGCCCTTAGAATAAATACCATGTCTATGTCAAGTCATGCTATCCATAATACAACACGTAATAGACTATAGACTATAGACTATCATATAGTCTATCCATAACATTAACATTAACACTAACCATAATGATATACATAATTTACCATATAGACTATCATATGGATACCATAACACTAACACTATCCATAACAATATATATATATATATATATATATA
>JZKD02S1899495.1:574742-601294 GCA_000966675.3 Picea glauca
ACACACATATATATATATATACTGTTATATGGATACCATAACAACGTATGACTTTAGCATAGTGTAATGAACATATGTCTATACATAACATATTGTTTTGTTCTAGTGCCGTGAACATAAGCCTATTCCTAATATTAGTAATCCCTATCTGATTATTAACATAGTCCTTTCGTCCTAGGGTTCAACTATTAACATAGCTCAACAATTAAGTGGTTCGAAAACCATTTAAGGTGGATGACAGGTCGGGTCCTATAGGAATTTACTCCTGGCTTGGTTCATTAATGGTGAAGCCTGTCCTGTACCTTCCAGGATGACACTTAGGAAAACACGCCCAATGCAGGCTCACCATCTCCTCGACTTCACATGGCAGAGGTAAGGGTGTGTAACCACTGCGTTTACTCCTCTAGCAAGGCCCTCGAGGTAGAAAGTTGTTCTTTGTTGTTTCCCCTTTTGTCCTATAACAAGAAAATTGCCTCTACGCTATATGCAAAAATGCCCTCTGTGTTGTATACTAAAATTTTCCTCTGTGTTGTATATGGCCAACGACTTGGTAAGATCGGCCCTGGTGAACGATGGGAGGAGGCACACACATCCAGATCTTCTATGTGCAAGGTGAGTAACATCTTGTCTCTTATGTTTTTCATGAGACGTATTGCGTAAAGTCTTCTCTGTCAGGTGTGATGTAAAAATAAAAGAGAATTTCCAAGTAGATAAACAAGAGGTTCAATGTACATACTTCTTTTCTTTGTTTTAGGGTTGGAAATGTATGACAGTATGCCTCCGTATGCGTTTTCCTCCTGGGGTTCCACTGTGTTTAAGGTTTCAGGATTGGAGGGTTATTGTGTTTTCCCCTCGGTTGGATATTAGTCTTCTAGCCTATACTCGTTACGATCCTTTCCTAGTCGGACCGTGGACCAAAAGAATTTTAAAAGTTAAACCCTCATCTTTCTCGTTTCATCATTATAACCCTGTTATTCCTATACTCTAGAACTTGTCCTAAGATCCCGAGACTTGCTACGCTGATTGCTATTATTCAGACTTGTCTGTTGTCAAAATCCGTAGGAAATTTCAAAAATTTTCACTCTGTGCATATATATATATATATATATATATATAGCAATGTTATCCCTCTGTGGGAAATTCGTAATTTATGCTTTGTGTAAATATATGGAAATATTAACACTTTGTGGGAAAGTTTCGTATTTACCTTCTGTGTATATAAATAGTAATATTAACCCTCCATGGGAAATTTGTAATTTACTCTCTTTGCAAATATTAACACTTTGTGAGAAAGTTTCGTGTTTACCTTCCGTGTATATAAATAACAGTATTAACATGATTTTATTCGTTTGAAACACATTTGCTTGTACCCTATGGTTGTAAAACAAATTCTCTGCCGGGAAGAATGGTGGATTGTCTCATGGCCACCTTGGTAGCATCATTTGATTGATCTACAATTATGAATTTAAGTCGTTTACGAAAGGAGTTTCCTATGTCGACCACTAGAAACCCAAAGGGTAACTTGTTTAATCAACTGTTGACTCGAATTTCGTAGGGTTCGAACATGTTTTTGCACAATTAGATTTTAACCTATGGATTTGGTTCTTACTGTATGTTGCTATGCACTCAGACTTTCAGATTTTACCATTCTATAATGATGTTTAGATTTTAATGATCTATTGTGAATATACATAGGTCACATCTTATGCACCTCTTATGAATGCTTATTAATTTAATACTTCCCTCACTGTGATCGTTACCCAAATCAAAATATTCACTATGCAATTTCGGGAGAATTAAATGGCACTCTCTTGTTTAAACGCTGACTTTTCCATAGTCGACTCCTTCTGTTTACTGGTCCTTGACACAAGGTTTGGAGAAATATTAATGTGTGCTTCCTGTTTGATTAATCTATGCACATTTCTATTTCGATGCTAGTTGTTTACTGTCGTCTGTCTCTATTTTATAAGTAAATTTCTATGCACGGATATATGAAATTAATGATGGGCCCCTTTTTTGTTTTGTGAGGGTACCCATCAGTCGATTTTGGGTCCACTCCTCCTCCTCCTAGATCGTGGACAGATTGTCTCACAAGAACAAAAGGCAATCTAGTTCTTCGCTGGACTCAAGCTAAGTATTGTCCTTGACTTATTCTTATTGTTTGATCTCCATAGAATTAAAATGTTAGCACAGTTTACTAAACCCCCCTTTTACTTCCTTTGCAGGTTGTGTAATTTGGTGAAATCAGATGAAGAAATCATCTTACTCGAAAGGTATTCGAGTTCCATGTCCTTGCGCGCATTAACTTTAGTTATATCCAGATTATGTGTACACTTTCTTAGAGCTATGTTTACAATATAAGAGGTTGTGGAGTTTGGATTATGGTATTCCAACTGTAATATTTTGAACAATGATTGATTGAATACAATGGTTGCTTTTGCAAGATACTTTGAATTCATGACTACATTTATGTGGTAATAAAGAATGTATTCGGACTGTTATTCGTTCTATCTATTCTCCGTGGTATTTGTGTATATACATATTTAAATGGCAATTCAATATATATATATATATATATATATATATATATATAATCCAATGGTCAATAGGAACATAACAAATAGTTCTACCATTTCTTTATGTATGAGCGTGCGCGCACGCACACACACACACACACACACACACACACACACACACACACACACACACACACACACAGTTAAATATATATGTACAACCATATTTAATGGCCAATAGGAACATAAAATAATCTGCTATCTCTTTATGTATGAGCACACACACATACGCAGACACACACACACACACATATATGTACCGCCATCACATTTCAAATAAACAATATATTCATTATCCTTTAACTATAATAAGCCATCATATTCCTAACAAATAATAATCATAAACATAACATTGACAAGGAATGCAAGTTAAGATACATATCTGCAACCTGATGCTGGAATACAAATGGAACAACCACGTTCCACCCAACCATAGAACAAAACAACCAAGTTCACTTGCCCTGTTCACCCCCTAGCCTGACCATGAGTCCATAAGGGAAAACTGAATGATCCTCCTTAGCTATAGTCACCATCCACAGATAAGAAATTCCTTTTCCTCGCACTAACAATGCTCATAACAAAAAATAGTTTCTTTTCCCCAACATACTAAGCAACGTCCTGCCTCCTCCATATGTTGTTTTTATATGCATCCTTGTGCCTAGGTATTTCCTTCCCTCCTTGGGAAATTCGTAGCTTTACAAATCCCTGATTTTTAGGGGCTGCTAGTGGTAAAGTTCCACATTTTCCACTTGTAAAAATGATCCTTTAGGTAACTCAAACTTGTTCCCCACTCATGGAGTCATGGTCATCTATTTTTAACTTGGTTGTTCCATTTGTCTTCCAACATTTAATTTATTAAAAGTTTGTCTTTCACATATGTCAAAAGAAAAAAGGTTAGTAGGGAAAGTCAAATATTTGCCCAACAATCATCAAATAATTAATTACAACAATAAAAATTCCAAATTTGGATTTTCCATAAATGGCAAATAATTTCCAAATCCGAATTTTCCAAAAATGAAAATTTATTTCAAAGTTCACTTATAATTTAATATTCTAAAATTTGAGGATATTACATCCTCTCCCCCTTCAGTACACCACTTTCCTCAATGTTCATTCCTCTCTCGGAATGGGGTTGGATAAAATTTCCGCAAATCTTTCTCTAATTCCCAAGTGGCCTCCTCAGGGCTAAAATGCTTCCATTGCACTTTTACCTGGGTGATGGCTCTGTTCAGTAGTACTATTTCTTTACTGTCTAGAATGCACAAAGGTTTCTCTTGGAACTCGCCTTTTGGTTCCACCTGCACCATGTTCCAATCAATGATGTGAGTAGGATGATGAATATACTTTTTTAATAAGGAAACATGAAAAACATTATGAACTTTTAAGTTTGCAGGAAGTGCTAGTCAATACGCCATGGGTCCGATTCGAATTAAAATCTCGAAGGGGACACAAAACATGGGTGCCAACTTTGAACAATTTCCTAGCTTTAGAGAGCTCCTCCTTACTTTGAATTTCAGATATACATGGTCCCCAATTTGAAATTCCTGGTGTCTCCTTAAAAAATTTGCATAGCTTTTCTGTCGATCTTGGGCCTCCTTTAAATTCTGTTGTACCATTTTAACCATTTTCTCCATTTCCTGGAGCATTTCCGGTCCTATCATAAGCCTTCCAATTGGATTATCCCAGCTAATTGGGGTTGTGCATTTCCTTCCGTATAATGCTTTGAAGGGACTCATCTTGGCTGATGTCTGATAGCCATTATTGTAAGCAAATTCAACTAAGTGTAGGTACTCCTCCCACTTAGTTGGTTTCGTTCTCACGTACATTCGTAACATGTATTCCACAATCTGATTCATTCATTCGGTTTTCCCATCCATTTGTGGATGATAGTTTGTGTTGAAATTCAGGTTAGTATCCAATCCTGCAAACAATTCCTTCCAAAACATTGACGTAAATTTGACATCTCTATCGGAGATCACGATCTTAGGAATTCCATGCAATCTAAATATTTATTTCATCAAAATTTCAGCAATATTAATTGCTTTATAAGTAGATTTCATAGGTATAAAATGTGCATATTTGCTAAGTTTATCAATCACTACCATAATTGAGTCATTTTGCTTTTGAGTCTTAGGAAAACCTGTGATGAAGTCCAACGAGATAATCTCCCACTTCCATTTTGGTATAGGTAGAGGTTGTAGCAGACCGGCTGGATGCTGGTGTTCAACCTTTACCTGTTGACAATCTAAGCATTTATATAAATATTCAGCTGTTTCACTCTTCATGTTAGGTCAATAAAACAATTTTATTAAGGCTGTTATCATTTCCTGGTATCCTGGATGACCAGAATACAACCTTTAGTGCAATTAGTCAAGAATTGTTGATTTTAAATCAATAGAATTAGGTACATACAACTTGTTTTTGAACCTTAGCATTCCATTTTTATCTAAACTCAGATTTGTTTTGTTCAGTTTTTCTACATTTTCTTACAATTTTGTTGCTGTTTTGATGTACTTTTCGTCATTACTGCTTGCAAATTTTATTCTTTGTTCGATATCGTTTTTTTCTTTGCTAACACTTATTTCATAACATCCATTAGTCCTCCAATTGAGAGCATCTACAACTTTGTTTTCTTTACCTTTGATGTGTTGTAATTCAAAATAAAATTCACTTAAAAAGGCTAGCCATCTCGCTTGCCTTGCCTTGAGATCTGGTTGACTGAATAAAACATTTACACCACTATTTTCGGTTAGTAGCAGAAACCTTCTCCCCATTAAATAATGTCACCACATTTTCAGTGCACCATTATTTTTCGCACGTCACTAGCTTGCATTGCACATCACTAAAGTTTAGTGCGTAAACTCGCACACCCTAATTTTTGCACATCCCCATACTTGCACCACACGATGCCCAATTCTAGTGCGCACACCTGCACACCACTATTTTTAACACACCACTAGCTCTGCACCGCATAGCACCAAATTTTTAGTGCGCACATTTGCACAACATTATTTTTTTTCACAACACCAAGTTTTTAGTGCGCACAATTACACATCCTTATTTTTCCATGCAATGCTAAATTTTTAGTGCGCACAACCGTGCACCCTTCTTTTTCCGTGCCACACCAAATTTTTAGTGTGCACAACCGCGCACCCTCATTTCTCTACACAATGCTAAATTTTTAGTGTGCAGACCTGCGCATCTTTTTTTTTTGCACATCACTTCTACTTAGCGCACAAAAATATTTTCTCCGCTTAACTGATTTTTCCATAATTTTGTTGCAGAAAATAGGGATTTTTCCCATTTTCGCCCAATTTTTCCCTGGGGGCCATGGTCGCTCTGTAAACTCAAAAATTTGGTCATCTAAAGGCTCAAAATTTTCCCATTAGATATTGAAATTACTTGTTTTCAATTTCTGGCTCAATTCTTCACATTACCCATGAAATTTCTCTCAATTTTTCGGCACTAATTTAATCATACAAGCTGCACACACACTCATGGAATTGATTCTCTCTAAATTTCCACTTCAACATTATGATAACTCTGCCCATCCAGGCTCATTCTTGAAAACTAGGCTCTGATGCCACATTGTAGAATCCCCAACCACCTGCTCGGCTATGCCACTTAAATTTCCAACTCTAATACAAATTTAAATTATAAAAATACTCTACAAATGCACAGATTTATACAAAATAATAACAGAAATACACATGCAACATACATAGGAAAACCCCATAAAAAAATGCATATATATTAACAAAACACATGAATTAACACAAATTGACACTTATCTTTGATTAAAATAAAACCAACTACATGCAGACCTTCCACTCTCCTCCCAGCCTTAGACCACACTGCTCATAACTCTCAGTAGTGGGTCACCCCCGAGTTGGGACTAAACTCCACCTGGGTAAAGGATTCCTAACCTGACTAAGGTATCTCAAATAGCAGGAAAGCTCAGTCACATGTGCCAACTCAGACAAACAACCTACAATCCCTCATTCCCCACATGCATGTCCCAACCCAGGAATTCTGCCCTTCTCTACTCAATAGTCCCTCGGCTGCCCCACTTCCCTTCCGGTGATTCAACAACAGGTTAGACATGAAGTCTCAGAGCCCTATAGTTGTAGTTTGGAACATTCATGAATCAATTACCAACAACTCTCTCACCTGGAGAGAATGCTCATAGGCCTGAAAACTTGCCTCTTCAATATCCTACGAGCCTGACAACCCGCTTCTTCAGTCCAAATCCCAAATAACCAGGGTACATATACGGTGACAGTAACATGAAGGTACAAAGGACAACTGAATGAGTGAGTGAATGATGATAGAATGATAGGAAAATGAACTAAGTCCAAACTATAAGTATGCATGTTCCCAACTTGACACTTGTCATGCTGAGAACTACCTTGGGTCCACTTGTCCCCATCCTTAGAACTTAGGATAAAACAATTATCCATACTTTATACTTTAAGGAATATTAATATAATATTCCTTTGGGCTTAAGCTCCCTAGTTTAGCCCCTTATCCTTAACTTTTAGCCCCCTTTCCCTATCTAGTGGAGTTTAGTCCCCCATACTCTTTTACTTGGTTGGTCTGCAACAATGATGTGTTTTCATTAATATTTTCATGTGATTACATATTACAATGATGGCTCATTGGCCATTTAACATCTGGCTCTCTAGCCTAATAACCACACAGGAACTTCGGCCTCAATACATATGCAATCATATATGACTCATCTCTGCGCACTCCAAGGTCACTACCGCGCACTTACCCAAGTGCACACAACACCCTAACCAAGTGCCAACGACTCACCAACCTATAAGAATATTTACATTTACAATTATATGTACAATTGGGGTTCGACCTAGGGGTATTACATATTTTCAAGTGAAGTGCATGCATAAATACCAAAACATCTAGCCTTTTTATGGCTGAAAGTCAATATATTGTTGTTATCTAACCCTAAATAAACCCTAAAACAATAAATAAAAGTTGAAATTAGAGTTTTATGATTGACTATTGGGAAAATACTAGCACCTACTATATTTTTTGGGGGAATATGGGGTCAATTAAGGACTCTTTTGAAGATATGTAAGTGGATCCAGGATGATAAGGGTTGTTCACTACTAACCCTAGAATATCCTTCTAGTATCTTACTAAGTTTTCAAAGGTAATTCAAGGGAAGGTACTTCATTAATAAGCTTCCAATTTTTTTGACAAGAAAGGCTTGTTTAAGAGGGACCAAAGATAATGCACAACCATTACTAGAGAAGTATCACTACATTTACATTCATTAATAAAGAAAAACAGAAGATAAAGTGAGACCACTTACTTGAGAAATATTTCATCCATCACAACCCTAGCAATGAACATCCATGAAGAAGTAAAACCATCCAAATGACATAGTTTCCAAAAATTCATTCTAACTAGCCAATCATAACGATTTGCATAAGAGAGAAACAAGTAGTAGACAAGCAATGATAATTCTCCATGAGTAGCAATGATTTACAAGTGAGAAGTGCTTATCTTATTTAAATGAGAGATCAAATACCCTTCTCATCCATCAAAATCCCTAAAACATAAAATAATTCCTTTATATTTCAAAAACCATAGAGATAAGGCAACAATACATAAAATATCCATGATACAAGAGTGGATAGGTCACTAAGACCCTTGACAATGCCTCCAAGATGAAGTAAATATGCTCTAATGCCAAATCATCCATCATAAATGCATGCTAGAGGCAACACGCATGGCATGAATGACCTCATAAAGTGGATGAGTCACTACCAAGTGATGTGTAGGGGGCTCAAAAAGTGAAAGGTTCCCTCCAAGAGGTGTAACATTTCATCTCCAAGTGACATACCATCCCCAAAAAGTGTAACGTCTCATCAAAAAGTGGAATATCATCATAAAAAAAGTGGCACATCCCATCAAGAGGTGTCAAATCATCAAGAAAATGTGCAACATCCCATCATCAGAGGGTCAATTCATACCCCATGGGTGCTAGGGTGTCTCAAAAAAGGAGGCACACCATCATAAGCCTCAATGTCTCCCCAAATAAGCAGAATAAGCTCTCTTACGTGGTAGGATGGTTTCCATAAAGTGTGCTAGTAGTTGCTCAACATCCTCCAAAGGACCAAGGCATCAATCAATTAGGTAGGCACGTGAAATCCATCATCTAAGGAGGGGCTCATGTAGTGTAATGTATCCATCAAAATAAAATTCATGTACACAAGACAAATACAACATATAAAGCGAGTCATATCAATGCAAAAGCCACTAGATAGATCACATGAAGTATCCTCTTCAAACTTCACACTAGCTCGTAAATTTATACAATTTTCCAAATTTAGGTATGGGAGGATCATTATTAACCCCTATTAGGTGTGCCAATACCTAGGAAAAGAAGTATGTCCCAAGAAACCTGTCAAGTAGTATGCGTAATGGTATATGGTATGGTTTGGGGTTTACTCCATGGGTGGTAGTGATCCAAATGGATCCAGGAAGGCCAAAATTTCAAAGTTCTCAGAATCAGATTAAATCAACACCATTGTGTAGGGATCGTCGTGTCGATTTTGGCCACATATATATATTTTTCAAAAATGGACACCGTATGCGAATGCTATCATGTTCTGAACTTTTTCCCAAACATGCAAAAAGTCAAAGTCAATAGGTCAAAGTCAATTGATGACGTCAGTAGTATGACCGATGATATCAACCGTGATGTGGCAGATGATGTCAATAGTGATGTGGCAGATGACGTTAACATGCTGACATGGAAACACCAGGAGCTAACATGTGTCAGGCATTTTTGGTGTTTTTAGGTGCTGATGTGGCGATGATGTGGACTATACAAACTGACACATGGAAATATGTACGATGGCATGGAATCCCATAGATATGACATGTGGAATTCCATATGATGACATGGCATCCTATACGAATGACATGTGACAGGTTTTGATTGGCTGACGTGGTCGTACAAATGACACGTGGCAACTGACTTGGCATGCTGATGTGGCCTTATGGATGACACATGGAAAATGACTATGTAGTGTGATGTGGCTCAGGCCAATTACAAGGTGACACATGGCCCAATGAGGATGCATCACATGACATCTTTTAGAAGGTGAAAGTGATCTGGCAGTTACCACCAAATCTAGCGAAATCTCGCTAATTCTGGCTAACTATCACTAAGTTTGGATAGCTGTCACTAAATTTGGCAGAGTCTGGTTTATTTAGTCGGGCACATAAATCGAGATTTTTTTTTTGGGCACACAGTTCGATACTATATAGACTGTATGGATTTGACATGGCGCAACATTGGGATTCGTGCCGAGGGGAGGTCCCGAGGGCCTATTCAGAAGCAGGTCGAATTTATACTCAAAAGTTGCAGAATTTCAAGGCAAGTCCGAATATGGATTCTATTTTTCCATCCTAGTATCCAAACATAAAAGTGCCTCCAGAGCCTAAGATGTTGAGCTACGCATAACTGATTTCATACTCAAAAGTCTCAAAATTACTGTTGGAGTTACTTCACACACGCTTAGGATTTTTTTTTCCTAAGGTTTTTATTTGTTCATTAGTCATAATTAGTCATTATCCAATCTCCTATATTTTAGGAGAGAATATTCCACCTGGAGAATATTCTCTTTCAGTTCACACTTCAGTTTGCCTAGTTGAGTTGAGTTTAGATATTGCATTGGGATCATCACCATGCAACATTGGGATCATCACCATGATAATTCGACCTTGCCTTGGTATCATCACCAAAGTGGTGCATCAACCTTGATTCCTTGAGTTAACTCCTCACTACTTTTTGTTTAATCAGTTAACTGAAGACTAGTTGACTAGTTAACTCAACTATGTGGCAGTTCACTCCCGTAACTGCCTGAGAGACTAGAAAAGGTGGTAGTTCACTCCCGTAACTGCCTGAGATACTAGAATAGGTGGCAATTCACTCCCGTAATTGCTGGTGTGTGTCCAGATCACTCTAGACCACCACTATGGCGACTTGGTTCACCTCAAGTCAAACTCATTGAGTTATACAGAGTATATCATGTGTACATGATTCATTATTCATAACGGTTAATGAGAATTATTTCCATTATTTCTCTCCTTCTTCTTCTTTTTCCAATTCTCTCTACAAATGTGTGTATCATTGTTTAGCTAGATCTATTCTTTGCAGGTCAACACATTTACATGGTATCAGAGCCGACGGAGTGCTAAGCAAAATCTACACCAATTTTTTTTTTGCAGGTACAAAAGATTGAAGACATCAGAAAGATGGAATTCCAAAAAGAATTCATTCTTACACCTTACAACTATTTTGCATGGAAGGATAAAATAACCATACATCTTCGATCCAGAGGGTTGTACAGGTTAACCATGAATACAGATACAGAGCCAACATCAGCCATAGAAAAATCCAAGTACTTAAATCGCATGGATGAGGCACTCAGAACAATTTGCAGTCTTATTTCTCCCGATCTCCTTTTTCATATATCTTCCTGTAAGACTCCCAATGAAGTCTGGACCATATTGGAAGGGATCTTTGGAAAACAGGATGAGATGAGGGGACACATTCTAGAGGTGGATCTGCTCACATTGGATCCAAAAAGCTTCGAGAATATCCAAGATTTCTTTACAAAATTCAAGGATTTACTGTCGCAACTCAAAGATTGTGGGGTTGATAAATTGAAGGAGGAGAAACAAATGGTTCTCACCATTCTCTCCAAGATTGGTATTGAATTCTCAGTATTCGTATCTACATTCCATACTATCAGATTCACCTCTGGAGCCACCTGAAAGATGCCTTCTCTTGAGGAATTTATTGAATCCTTGACACAAGAGCAAACCAAGCTCATCAACATGGGTGCAATCAAAGGCCCAAGGGCGCATGCACTCACTGTGCATGATGGAAACCAAAAATATCAGAAATATAAAGATAAAGATAAGTGAAAAGCTCATGAACATACGAAGAAGGAAGGGTACACAAAATCCTTCACCGATGCCTCCGGATCCAAAGGAGAAAAGGGAAGAAAAGGAGAGAAATACACATACTATCACAAAGGTTTCCATTCAGAATCTGCATGCATGAAAAAAAAAATAGATCTGATGTCTCAAATACTTCAGCAAATCAACCTTGGAGATCGCATCCCCTAGGGTGCAAAGAAGAAGAAGCCAGAAGATCTGAATTCCAAGAAAGGAAATTCTAGCCATGCCTTGAATGCAATCAACTCCTCTCCCGATGCTTGGATCGTAGATTCAGGAGCATCACATCACATGGCTGCCTCAGAAGCAGTCTACTCTTATTTGGATGCATGCAAAGTTCCTCCTATTCTAATGGGGGACAACTCTTCTGTCGAAGTCACCAACAAAGGAAGGATTGAACTCACCAATGGAAGCTTCGAGAACATGCTGCATGTTCCCAAGATTTCTGTCAACCTTCTCTCCATGTATCAGATGATGAATTCCAGCACTGGAAAGAAAGTTGTATTCACACCAAATTCCGTGGACATATACGACATGCAAACCAACTACAGGGTTGCTACTGGTGAGGTAAATCATCAGTCTAGATTGTATACATTTTCTGAATTCATTGAACCTAATTCTGCTTTGCTACTTACTCATCCTGATGAAAGTAGTAGGATATGGTATGAAAGGTTTGGACATTTGAATTTTAGATACATGCAACATCTTAGCAAGCACATATTAGTTTATGGTCTACTAGACATCCATTTCTCCAAGGGAGTATGTGAGGGATGTGTTCTCGAAAAACACCCTCAAGAGAAATTCGTCAAAGGAAAGTCTCGGTGAGCTTCCACACCTTTAGATATGATCCATAGTGACCTCATGGGTCCTTTTTCACATCCATCGATAAGAAAAGCAAGGATTTTTCTCATTTTTGTTGATGATTTCTCACGTTTTACTTGGATCTGCTTTCTCAGGAAAAAATCCGAGGTCTTTCAACACCTCAAAGATTTCAAAGCTTTGGTTGAGACACAGTCTGGAAAGAAGATCAAATTCATCCAAACTGATAATGGGGGAGAGTATGTGAATCATGAGATTCATAATCTTTTCCATGAGGTAGGGATTCAGTTGCAGCATACAGTTCCCTACACTCCGCAACAAAACGAAGTTGCTAAGCGGAACAATAGATCTCTAAAGGAGATGGCATCTTGCATGTTGCATGCAAAGTCACTACCACATAGACTATGGGCCGAAGCACTTAATTGTGAAACATACATCCAAAAAATATCTCCTCATAGATATGTCAAGGATAAGACCCCCTACAAGGCTTGGAGCGGCCTCAAACCAGAAGTGGCCCACTTTCGCATTTTTGGTTCACGTGCATGGGCCCGGATTCCCTCTAAAAAGAGGAAGGCATTTGATCCACAGAGCACTGAGTGCATTTTTGTTGGATACCCCGACGATGTGAAGGGATATCATCTTATTGATCTTTCCTCAGACCGACTCATCATTGAGCGTAGTGTCCAATTCGAGGAAAGTGTCTCACATGTACCTCAACAGTCGCATGCAAACACCTTCACTCTTCCAGCTATCCGAGATGATGAACATGCACATGATGACTCTTCTTCAGATGAAAATTATGATTCAGAGGACTCAGATGATTCAGATTCAGAGTCAGTACAGTTAGATACAGAGTCAGAGCATCCAGATGCAGTTTTAGAGCCAGAGCAGAGGCCCAAGTGGGCACAAACTACTCTTCAGGATGCAGGGGATCTCGTTGGTGATCCAACCGATACTAGGAGGAATTGATCTGATTTTGAGGAGCCTCCTATTGCACTCACTTCCACTGAACCATTGCCTTCTAGGCATCTTTTCTTGGTTCAGTCTTCAGATCCATAGTCTTATGGCGAGGCTGCTAGAAATCCCTTTTGGGAATCCTCCATGCAGGAGGAGTACAAATCCCTCCTCGAGAAGTAGACTTGGGATCTAGTTCCCCTTCCTTTTGGGAGGAAACTTGTCAGATGCAGATGGGTCTATAGGACCAAGAGCATAGAGGATGGACATATCAGCAGATACAAAGCTAGGCTTGTTGCCAAAGGCTTTTATCAGGTTCATGGTATTGATTATGATGAGACCTTCGCTCCAGTAGCGAATATGGATTCGATACAATTGGCACTTGCCATTGCGACAACCAAGGGATGGGAAGTCCATCAGATGGACGTGAATAATGCATTTCTTCACGATGATCTCTCTGAGGAGATCTACATGGAACAACACCAAGGATTTATGCAGGACTCATCTTTGGTCTGTCGACTAAAGAAGTCACTTTATGGCCTCAAGCAGGCTCTGAGGGAATGGTATGACAAGATGGACTCCTACCCGTTGTCACAGAACTTTGTATGTTGTAAATCAGACCTGAATTTATACATGCTCAGGACAACTGATTCACTTCTACTTTTAGTTATGTATGTTGATGATTTGCTGATCACTGGTTGCTTGACTTCAGCGATAGCTGCAGTCAAGAGGATTCTTCATGACAGGTTTTTGATGATGGACATGGGTCCACTACACTTCTTCCTTGGACTTGAGATCAGTGAGGATGCATCAAGCATCAAACTGCCTCAAGCCAAGTATGCACGAGATCTCCTTGAGAGATTTCACATGACAGACTACAAGTCTGCTCTGACTTCTTTCCTATCAAGAGTCAAACTTGAGGATGGTAGGGAGACTCCATTGGTTGACAACACACTATACAAACAGCTAGTGGGGAGCTTGTTGTATCTCACACACTCCAGACCAGACCTCTCATATGAATTTGGCGCAGTTTCCAGGTTCATGCAGGAGCCACATGAGCTACATTGGAAAGTTGCAAAGCGTATCCTTCGATACGTACAGGGCACCATCACCTTTGGGATTCATTATGTAGCAAACTCTACATTAGATCTCATTGGGTTTACTGATTCTGACTGGGCTGGCGATAAAATTGATTGCAAGTCCACATCTGGTTACTCACTCATTCTTGGTTCCGGGCCTATTTGTTGGTCGAGCAAGAAGCAAGCTGCCGTTGCTCTATCTTCAGCCAAGGTAGAGTACATAGGGGTAGTTAACATGACCATTCATGCTATGTGGCTACAACATTTTCTCACTGAGTTGGGCATTCAATTTCATCGACCGATCGTCATAGGGTGTGACAACCAGAGCACTCTGAAGTTCTGCAGAGATCTAGTTCAGAGGCAGCGGATGAAGCACATCGAGATCTACATGCACTACATTCATGACTTAGTACATGAGGGGATCATCGAATTACAGTTCCGTCCTTCAGCAGAACAGATGGCAGACATTTTCACTAAGACCTTCACTGAGCAAAAATTCCATTCTCTGTGAGGTCATCTTGGAGTGAAGGACACAGTTGCCTAGCAATTGTAGTTCTTCTTTTTACATATATTGTACCTTGAGGGGGGGTTTTTCCCATGAGATTTTCCCTCTTTCCTCACTTTATTTTCAGTGTATCTTTTGTACATGGGTACCTAACATGGCCTCGTTGCTGGGACCCAATATTTATTTTCACCATAGTGATGTTCAGGGGGGGTGTTGGAGTTACTTCACACACACCTAGGATTTCTTTTTCCTAAGTTTTTTGTTTGTTCATTAGTCATAATTAGTCATTATCTAGTCTCCTATATTTTAGGAGAGAATATTCCACCTCGAGAATATTCTCTTTCAGTTCACACTTTAGTTTGCCTAGTTGAGTTGAGTTTAGATGTTGCATTGGGATCATCACCATGCAACATTGGGATCATCACCATGCTAATTCGACCTTGCCTTGGTATCATCACCAAAGTGGTGCATTAGCCTTGATTCCTTGAGTTAAATCCTCACTACTTTCTGTTCAGTCAGTTAACTGAAGACTAGTTGACTAGTTAACTCAACTAGGTGGCAGTTCACTCCCGTAACTGCCTGAGAGACTAGAATAGGTGGCAATTTACTCCCGTAACTGCTGGTGTGTTTCCAGATCACTCTAGACCACCACTATGGCGACTTGGTTCACCTCAAGTTGAACTCATTGATTTATACAGAGTATATCATGTGTAAATTATTCATTATTCATAACGGTTAATGAGAATTATTTCCATTCTTTCTCTCCTTATTCTTCTTTTTCCAATTCTCTCTGCAAATGTGTGTATCATTGTTTATCTAGATCTATTCTATGCAGGTCAACACATTTACAATTACCTGTTTCAGCCATTGGTGATGTCTGTTTCTGTCCAGAAGTTGTAGATCTGAAAGGTGGTTTCAGGGGCTGTTATTTAAGCCTTTCTTGGTATTTTTTTAAGCATTAAGGATTAATAAGAAGCCTCCCACTAAATACAAAGGCCCACAGACGTAGAAAAATTTGTGTCGAACTCCGTTAACAATCTTTGGCGTTATGGTTTTTTGTTCTTGATGTTTACTTTTTGTTTTGCATTCTTTATGATGGATACAACATTCATTCACTAAAATCTTCTTCTTCTCTTAATTCCTAAATGGTAAATCAACTCATGCATAAAATTAACCATAGTGTTTCAAAGATCAATTTGGGATCAAGTGGTATCAGATCAGATTGACATTTGGTTGTTTGAGTTTGCATGATTACAGGGGAAAAGCTAAGTCATGGTGAAGGAGAGCTTGTAGAAGGAGATCCATAGATTGGATTAAGAAAGAGGAATTCTCAAAGTGAGAAGATGGCATCGGAAGAAGGACTTTCTCAAAATGAAAGAGAGTTCAAAGAAATTTATTTGCCATGTCGTAGATGGTAAATGTGTTGTATGATGATTACTTGGAATAGAAGAGACATTTTCAAGGCGAATCTTCAAAGAAAGACAAAAGTGAAGAAGGAGAGGACCCTCCTAAAACTCCTCCTTCACCTCCTTCATCTCCATCATCTTCTTATTCTTCAAGTACAAGTTTGAATAGAACTTCTACTGCAAGAAAACATTCTCATAAACACAAGCTCGATATGCCATTACTTAAACTTGATGTAAAATTTGTTTTTCCTATGTATGATGGCGAAGTTAATGCTGAAAAACTTGATAACTGGGTTAGACATATGGAGGTATATTGTAATTTGCAATAAATCAAATATGAGGCAACCAAAATCATATTAGCATCGCTTCGTCTTGAAGGCACAACTCTCATCTGGTGGCAAAGTAAAATGAAACATGGAACTCAGGAAGTTGGTAAGATTTTTCTATCATGGCATGTTTTTATTTCCACACTTAGAAAATAATTCTATCCTTTGGGGTATAAGGAAAAGGCTTTAATTGAATGGAAAAGTCTTAAATTAAGAAAAGTACAGTCAATGTAGGAATACACAGATGAATTTTGTAATATGGATTTGATGTTATATGTTCCATTAACTACATAAGAAACTTTATGAAGTATATAGGAGGTTTACCTGCTTATATTTTTAATACTGTATTTATGTTTGGACCTACTAATCTTGATGAGGTTTCTATTCAAGCAACGCATATTGAAGCAAGAAAAACTGGAGTTAGTGTATCAAGGGAATCATCTTCAAAGAAGGATGAGAAAGGAAATGGGAATGGGAAGAAAGAAAATTCAACGACAATGAAGGAAGATAAGCTCTCTTGCAAGCATTGCAAGAAAGAAGGGCATGATGTGTTGAAAAGTCAACAAGAAACATGTGTCTAATTTACTTTTCCCTTAAATAAATTGGACAATAAATTTTAATCTATTATTTCATTCATAACTGAGTGAGTTGGATTTGTAACAGAACTATAAGTGTAGTTAAGTGAGTTAAGATCAGTTGTACTAGTTGTAACTAAACTTGCACTAGTGAGAGTTCAGTAAATCAGTGAACTCACATGCAACTGAAGATTCGCCATGGTTAACTACATGCATGTCAGATCCAGTGGAGACCCAGTTGAGATAACAGGTGAAAGGGACAGTTTGGATATCAGTTGTGATTTGATCACACATGCAGTGAATATGCTTATGAGCATGTGCAAACTAGGCAATTTGTAATTCATTGTGAGAATTCGAATTGCAGAGATTGTGCAGAGGAGGCAGGCTGTCTGGACACAGAGAATTGGCACATGTATTTGCTGATTTGTGTATGATAGTGTGGGACAATTTTATTGTACTGAGAGTTCTTGGATTAGAGTTTTGTATGAGGTTGTTTCATGATTAATGATATACATAATATATGATAGTGGGGTTTTTAGCTTTACGCTTTCCCAGAAAAACTTATGTGTTATGTGTTCTTGATATTTCACTTTGTGATTGTGGTTGTGATTGTGGTTTAATTTTCTGCAAGAATAATAGTAGAAGTGATTCTGTATTTAACAGTGCATATAATTGTTAGATCAAGATAATCGCAGGAAATACTTAATTTGTATTGAAATTTCTACATGGTATCAAAGCCACGGAAGTGAGGTGCGAACATAATTTCATTCTCGCAGGTCCCATCTCTAGTAGGGTGCAAACTTTAGTACTATAGACTATGCTCAATTCTCAAAGAAAAAATTCTTGCACCCTACTCAAAGGTAGGGTGCAAACTTCCTGAGCATTCTCGCAGGCTGATCAAGGGAGAGGTGTGAACTCCCCTCACCCTACAGTGCATTACAGTGCGAACTTCCCAGGAAAATTCGCAGGCTATACATAGGCAGGGTGCGAACTTTCTAGGAAAGTTTGCAGGCTATACACAGGCAGGGTGTGAACTTCCCTTAGGCTACACTCAGGTGGGGTGCGAACCTCCCATGGAAGAGGGATTGCAACAGTTGAGTTTTGGTGGTTGGATAACATTTGAAATTTTTCTTGGTGTGATAGTTGATTCAAGATCGAAATGTCTTTCAATGGCTTGAGGTTGGAGTATGAACTTGAGGGAAACTCTAACTACATTGCTTGGAAGGATAGGATGGAGGCAGTACTTGAAGACAATGGCTTGAAGGATTACATTGATAGAGATGTTTCTAGGCTCGATGCGACAAACACTACAAATCTTGATGCATGGAAAAAGAAAGTAGCGAAGACGAGGAGGATTATAATGGAGGTAGTATGAGACCACATTGTCTCAAGTCTCCATGGAAAAACCACACCACATGCAATGTGGAAGGTTTTGACGGATCTGTTCCAAAACAGTAGCGACCATAGGAAATTGGCGCTCAAAGATAAACTCAGGAAGATCAAGATGGAAAAGGGCGACACCATTCCAAAATATCTCACGAAGTTTGTCCAATGTCGGGATGAGCTTGGAAGTGTGGGAATAGCAGTCGCTGTTGATGATTTGGTGAGCTTGGCGCTCCTAGTGCTTCCTAAGAGTTGGCACAGTTATCAAGACTTTGTCAATGGAAGGGAAAAATTGCCGGATTGGGAACGACTATGGTCGGATCTAGTGCAAGAGGAGTTCAGGCGGAACACCAGAGATGGATCTTCATCAAAGCATGATGATGAAGAGGATTGTGCTTTGAATACCAAGGAAAGGGAAGGGAAAGGGAATAAATTCCATCCAAAATACGAGTCTAAAGTCAAGAAGCTGGATTTGTCCAAAGTGAAGTGTTTTCACTGTCACGAACATGGGAATCTCGCTACTATATATATATATTCACAGCTCAGCTACAGGGTTTTTAGCTCAGCGACAGGGTTTTCAACGTTGAAATGGAGCTACAGGAATGGCAGCTGATGCTTGTGTTTCAGCCTCTTGGTGTAAGGAGAGTAGTGTTTCAGCACCTTCGACCTCTAATTCCTGCATCTTAATGCCAATGTCAGCGATTAGTTCTTGTGTTCACATGACTCTTCAACACAATCTTTATAACTACAAAGCTATATATGAATTCATAGAGACTTAGAAAAAACATTCTTTATACAAAGCTATTTACGAATTCATAACAGAAGAATAAGAACAAGATGGTTGCTGGAGCTGCAACTGGTGAGGCTCTTGTCTCACAATTTGAACTTGACTTCGCTTTGATCTCATGCATGGCTTCAAGTGCATCGGGATCGGTGTGGTATTTGGATAGTGGCGCTTCCTTCCACATGAAGGGAGATAAAGAGTCTTTCATTGACTTGGAGGAGAAAGATCTCAGAATGCATATAGATATGGGAAATGATGGATGATACAGTGCAACTGGTATTGGTACCATTACCTTTCAGAGGGAGTCAGGTAAACCATTTCAATTGAAAAATGTTATGCATGTTCCAGGTCTAAAGAAAAACTTGGTCTCAGTCGCAATGTTGGAGGATAGAGGCTATGATGTTGTTTTTAGCAGTGGAAAATCCTACCCATGACATAAAGCAATGGGTCAAGTCAAGAAGATAGGGATTTGAGTTAAGAATCTCTACATGCTGGAGGTAGATGGCTGCAGTGCCATGATAGGCAAGTCAGAAAAAGTGGTGAGCCGGGATGAAGGTGAATTATGGCACAGGATATTGGGCCATCTTCATCATGGAGCCTTGAAGATCATGAAACAAATATCTACTAGACTTCCAAGGGGAACACTTGCTCAGTTAGATCAGTGCAAGGGGTGCACCCTGGGGAAGTATGTAAAGTTCACCTTTCATGAAAAGGAGAACCTTGCTTCGGTGATCCTGGAGAGAATTCACAAGGACGTGTGTGGACAATTCTCGATTTATTCAATAGTAAAACATAGGTATTATGTTATTTTTGTTGATGAATTTTCTCGTAAATGCTGGATATTCTTCATGCAGAAGAAGGATCAAACATTCTCAAAGTTTTGTGAGTTTAAAGCATTGGTGGAGAAAGAGTCGGGGAAGCAAGTGAAGGCTCTAAGGAGTGATAATGGTGGAGAATACATCTCTAACGAATTCAAAGACTTCTGCAGCAGAGAAGGAATTTGAAGAGAACTCATAGCGCCTCATAACCCATAGCAAAATGGGGTCGTGGAGAGAAAGAACAGAACGATCGTGGGTGTAGCACGAGCGATGTTGCATGATCATGGCCTACCAATGCATTTGTGGGAAGAAGCATGCAATACTATGGTTTATGTGAAGAACCATTGTCCTCATAGAGTACTTGGCATGAGTACACCTGAAGAATCTTTTACTGGTAAGAAACCTGATGTTTCTCATTTTAAAATTTTTGGCTCATCTGTTTATGTGCATGTGACCAAGGATTCCAGGAAGAAGCTGGAACCAACTGTTGAAGTTGGGATATTTTTGGGGTACACATAAACACCACATAATTATTGTGTGTATTTTCCAAACAATAAGATGACTGTTATGCGACGTGATATAAAATTCGATGAGGGAAAGCCATGCGATTGTCACTTGAGAGGGAAATAGACTTGCATGCAGAAGAGGAACTACTGGTTCCCAATGATGAGTCTCAAGATGTGGATCAACCACATGAAGAGGTTCATGGAGTGGAGGAAACCACTCAAGCAGAGCCATCCATCAGAAATGGAAGAAAGTGCACCACGAAAGCTGACAGATTGAGACTAGATGCTGCACAGAATGTAGGAGCCCCTACTTCACAACACAGACATAGACAGTCTCCTGATCAATTTGCTGGATACATGGATCTCATGAGCAAATGTATTGTGACTGAACCATCTTCCTTTCATGAAGCAGTGCAAGACCCCACTTGGGTTGATGCTATGGTAGAGGAGTATGATTCCATTGTCAAAAACAATGCATGGGATATTGTCCCAAGACCGATCGACAAATCAGTGGTAGGTTCAAGATGGATCTACAAGGTAAGGCAAGCTACTGATGGGAGTGTGGAGAAATAAAAGGCCAGGTTTGTGGCCCGATGTTTCTCACGTATCGAGGGGATATATTATGATGATAACTTTGCACCAGTCGCAAGGTACTCTTCCATAAGATCCATCCTTGCACTCTCAGCACAGATGGGCTGGCGCATTCATCATATGGATGTAAAAACTGCGTTCCTCAATGGGATCATTGAGGAAGAAGTGTACATTGAGAAACCAAAAGGTTTTGATACCTTTGACAGAGAGTCGCATGTGTGCTGATTCAAGAGAGCACTGTATGGGCTGAAGCAAGCACCCTGTGCTTGGTACACTTGGATAGATAGCCATTTCACCGGATTGGACTTCACCAGAAGTGAAGCGGATGCAAACCTATACCAAATTGTGGTGGAGGGTAAGATTTTAATCATTGTGCTTTATGTTGATGATTTAATACTAATTGGTGATGAGCAGCTAATACACTCATGCAAGGAGGACCTTGCAAAGGAGTTCGAGATGAAGGAATTGGGCCTTCTTCATTATTTCCTTGGTTTGGAAATATGGCAGTGAGATGGTAAACTTTTTGTGTCTCAAGGAAAGTATGCAAGAGAGATACTGGGTAAGTTTCACATGGAGGGCTGCAAACCCATGGATACTCCTCTTCCAGGAAATTGGAGGAAAAAGGATGCTACTTCTGGAGAAGTAGTGGATGCTACTGTCTATCGACAGTTAGTGGGTTTGCTAATGTATTTAGTGAACATGAGATTGGACATTTTCTATGCGGTTAACCAACTAAGTCAAGCGATGGTTAAGCCTACCAAACTCTTTTGGAAGGCGAGTAAACATGTCCTGAGATATCTGAAGGGAACATCCGAGTATGGATTATGGTACAGACAGACGGATGAGGTGAAGTTGCATGGCTTCACGGATGCATATTGGGCAGGTAGTCCAATAGACAGAAAGATCACATCATGGGGGATCTTTAGTATTGAATCTACAGTTGTTTCTTGGTACAGCAAGAAATAAAGATCTGTGGCACTTAGTTCAACGGAAGTGGAATACATGGCAGCGAGTCAAGCTGCATGTGAGGCTATCTGGATGAGGAAGATATTGGTTGGTTTGTTTGGTTCTCATTTAGAACCGACAGTGATTTATTGTGATAATCAGAGTTTCATCAAACTCTCGATTAATCCTGTGTTTCATGACAGATCTAAGCATATAGATATCCAGTATCATCATCTCAGAGATTGTGTGCAACATACGATCATGTTGATTCAATACATTCCTATGAAAGATTAGGATGCAGACATTCTGACGAAGGTGTTCACCAGGAGAAAATTTGAATATCATAGAGACAGGATTGGGGTGAAGGATAATCCATTTCTTGTTGAGAGGGAGTGGAGAAAAGTCAACAAGAAACATGTGTCTAATTTACTTTTCCCTTAAATAAATTGGAAAATAAATATTAATCTATTATTTCATTCATAACTGAGTGAGTTGGATTTGTAACAGAACTATAAGTGTAGTTAAGTGAGTTAAGATCATTTGTACTAGTTGTAACTAAACTTGCACTAGTGAGAGTTCAGTAAATCAGTGAACTCACATGCAACTGAAGATTCACCATGGTTAACTACATGCATGTCAAATCCAGTGGAGACCCAGTTGAGATAACAGGTGAAAGGGACCGTTTGGCTATCAGTTGTGATTTGATCACACATGCAGTGAATATGCTTATGAGCATGTGCAAACTAGACAATTTGTAATTCATTGTGAGAATTCGAATTGCAGAGATTGTGCAGAGGAGGCATGCTATCTGGACACGAAGAATTGGCACATGTATTTGCTGATTTGTGTATGACAGTGTGAGACAATTGTATTGTACTGAGAGCTCTTGAATTAGAGTTTTGTATGAGATTGTTTCATGATTCATGATATACATAATTTATGATAGTGGGGTTTTTAGCTTTATGCTTTCCCAGAAAAACTTCTGTGTTATGTGTTCTTGATATTTCACTTTGTGATTGTGGTTGTGATCGTGGTTTAATTTTCCACAAGAATAATAGTAGAAGGGATTCTATATTTAACAGTGGTGTATAATTGTTAGATCAGGAGAATCACAGGAAATACTTAATTTGTATTGAAATTTATACATGATGATGAGCATTGTTGGCAATTGCACCCAAAGAAGAGACCGAAGTGGTTCAAAGAGAGGAAAGGGAGGCAAAAAGTTGCAACAACAACATGACCAACAAACTTGGGATCATATTCAGGTGATGAGTCTAAGATTACGACAGTTGGTTTGACAGGTAAAATTGGTGATAGTTTTGATTCAAGAAGTAAGTTGTTTCATATAAGGGTCATAATGAAACATACTAATATCGACACATTGATAGATAATGGATCTCAATATAACTTAATTTCAAAAGAATTGGTTAAGAAATTGGGATTAAACACTAAGATGCATCACAAAACCTATTCACTAAATTGGATAAGCAAATATCACAAATTGGCCGTAACAAAGCAATGTATCATAAAGTTTGCAATTACATCTAAGTATGCAGATGAAGTAATATGTGATGTGGTGCCACTAGAAACATGTGGAATGGTCTTAGGCAACCATTATTTACATGATCACAAAGAAATATTCTACAGGGAACATAATCAATATCACTTCACTAAAGAAGGGATAGATTATGTTGTACATGCTCATCACATAAAATCAAATCAATCTCTTCTAATAATGGAACAATTAAAGAAGCCAACTTATGCAAGAAATACACCTATAATTGTGCCAAGTAAACCAGTTGATCTTAAGCATGAACATGAGATGGTTGTAGGATGGGAGTTTAATCATACTTTGCTTCACGATAATTTAATGTCATACAAGCCAATCAAACATATTGGTTCATTTTCATTCATATTTATGATGTTATCATTGCTAATGTTTTATACATGGACGATAGTGGATTTAATAAGATGTGAACAAGTTCAAATGGATAACAATATGCTTTCATTTTTCATGGTTATTATGCAATTGATTATGATGTGACAGGTGCACATGACAAATTTTAAAGACAAAGGAAAAGTGGGGAGGCCTATCCCACACTTGATGACTGGTTAATACCCTTTTGGAGGACCAAAAGGTCTTAGTGGGGAAGTGTGATCCAAATGGATCCAAGAAGGAAAAAAATTCAAAGTTCTCGAAATCGACGAAACCAGTTCCATTGCACAGGGCTTGTCGTGCCGATTCCGACCATATTTTTTTTTTTTTCGAAAATGGACACCATATGTGAAAGTTATCATGTTCTGAAATTTTTCCCAAACATGATAAAGTCGAAGTCAAAAAGTCAAAGTCAACAGATCAAATTCAATTGATGATGTCAGCAGTGACATGGAAGATGACGTCACAATGACATCAACAGTGACATGATACTAACATGACATATGCTGTCAACATGATGACGTGGCAACACTAGGAGCTGACACATGTTAGGATTTTTTGGCATTTTTAGGTGTTGATGTGGCGATGATGTGAACTGTACGGACTGACACATGGAAGTTCGTACGATGCCATGGAAGCCCATATCGATGAAACATGGTAGTCTGTACGATGCCGTGGTAGCCTGTATATATGACACATGACAAGTTTTGGTTGGCTGATGTGTTGTACAGATGACACGTGGCAACTCACTCGACAGGCTAACGTGGTCGTACAAATGACATGTGGCAATCGACTATGTAGGGTGATGTGGTGTGGGAAAATGACGAGGTGACACGTGGCCTAATGAGGAGGCATCACATAACACCATATGGAAGATTGAAGTGATCTGGCAGTGATCCAGGTGGATATTTGTGGCCACCCACCTTTTCCAACTGGCTCAAAACAACTTTTTGGCAATTTTGGCAGTTTACTATTTTTAGCAGGTTTTAACTTTCGGGGCCATTTTGAGGGCCTAAATGAAGGTTTTTTGAGATCGAGGTTCTTAATTATAGTTGAAGGAATAATTGAGTCCCCAAAATGAATCTCCTCAACGATACCTTTCCAACGAGCTATCATATTCCTAAAACATAGATCATATGCAAAAGTTACGATCCCGGGAAGTTGATGTACTAACTTACCCAAACGGGGCCCACATGACTTTTGGCGCTTCATATCCTAGGGTTAGGTTTTTGGATTTATAGGAATTTTGGCATTCCCGTTTATTGTAAAAATTCCTTCATAGCCTCATTGTAATCATCTTCTTTTGAATGCGAGTAGTCGTCACATCTCTTCTTAGAGATAAGCTGCCACCATTCTAGCGAGTCTTTCACTCTGTATTTTTACAGTCTCTGTACATTTCTTTGATGAATAGAAATCGTGTATTACTGTATATATTTTTTTATGGTTGCATATCTGATACATTTATGTTGTATTATTGAATATCTTTAATATCTCTGTGCATTTCTTTATTATATCTCCGCTCTCATTTCATGCCGAAAATAATCCATATCAGTGGTATCAGAGGAGGTTGCTCTTGATAGTTTTTTTCAGTGCATGTCCTCGATGAGGTCCGATTATAGCAAGTTGGGTCTCGAGCTTGTCTCTCTTGAAGAAAATCACTCTTGCACACCCAAGAAACCCTCAATGGCGGAAGAAAAGAAAAACGATGGAGTAGATGATCCTATCAATCTGTTGCTTAAGCAAGGTCTCATGTGACAGAGGGAGGAAATGATGGAGAATTTTTCCCACATCCTTCAATGCCTGCCGATAGCATCAGGCGCATCTTCATTAAGTGGCCACTTTGGAGGCACCTCGCCTTTCAAGGTACAATTTAATTTTGATATTCCTGTATTTGAAGGACAGATAGATGCAAAAGCCCTAGAAAAATGGTTAACTCTGCTAGAAGGTTATTTCTTTGTTCACAATTTTTTCGACAAAGAAAAGATCACCTTCGCACTCCTTAAATCTCTCCCTCATGTCAAACATTGGTGGGAAACTTACTGGGAGAAAAGTTCCATAGAGGAGTCTGGAATATATGGGGCCGATCTCACTTGGGATTTTTTTGTAGATGTGGTAAAAGAACAGTATTACCCTGTTGGAAACTATGAGGACCAGTACATGAGATGGACCACATTGCGGCAAGAGAGGGGCCAATTGGTTCCAGAGTTCACCAATACCTTCCATACCTTTCACACCAAGCTGGGTATCAAAGACTCCGAGTGACATTTGGTTCTGAAATACCATGGGGCTCTACACAGATACATCCAGACTGAAATGGATTTTCTAGACATCTCATCACTCAGTGTT
>JZKD02S1899495.1:609361-619902 GCA_000966675.3 Picea glauca
GTCCAAGTGACGAGTGATTTGCGAGAACAAAGCCATCGATACCATACAAATTGATTGGGTTCTAAATATAAAGAAGCAATTCGTACCTTTTGTGTATGTGGCACATTATGTAGATTAAAGAATTGCTCGATCTGAAGTATCCATGTGATTGGGTCCTTGCCATCAAACTTCCTCATGTCAATATTAGGAACGTGAATGGTCTTCAAACCAAAGTTAGAGTTTCTCCATTCTTGATTCACCTTACTTGTGTCCTCATCATGAATTTCATGGGATACATTTTCACTTTCAAGTGTCCTCTCTATTATGAAATTTTTCAATCCTTCCACGATCTCCCCTTTTAAACCCTCCATCATCTCTTGTAGTTCATTTTTTGTTACTGTCTTCTTTTGTAAATCATTTATGTCCCTATGCATTTCTTCACCTTCATCAAGAGTCCATGTAGGATTGTATGGAGGCTTATTTGGTGTAGAAGTTCCCTTTTTGGGTGGCATGTTGGCCAAGTATCACTTTTGAACCTTGATTTTGAGGTGGTTCTGCTAGACAATCTTTCTTCTGTTGTATCTCCAAAGTTTCGACCCTTCTAGGTATGAAAATTTATTTTTTGTAGTTCTATGATATTTCTTCTTTGCAATGACATAGTTCTAATCAAAATTGGATGTGCCAAGTGGAATTTATGGTAACTTCCCCACAACTTACTGATTTTGTCCTTTCCAGGAGATCTCACTTGTATAGCGTGCCCCACACACAATAATTGATATAAAATTCTAAAAATCGTAACAAAAATACTAAAGAATATCCACTATCCAATGCAACTAGTCTCAATCAATTTGGATACTCTAGGAGGAAGTTATGATTGTTTTACCTGGAACACCTTCTTGAGACTAGTCAATATGACTAGTTAGATACCCTATCTTCCACAGGGTGTATCTAAAAATTTAAGATAAAACATAATCTATTTTTTTTACCAAAGATACCTTACTAATTTCTGTGAATATCCTCTAGAGTTTAGGGTATGAAATGTTACAGAAAAATTTTTATAGTGAAAATTCCGCAATGACTCATTTCAAGATGATTCCAGAATGTTATCTTTCACAGGATGTATCTCCAAAATTATAAGGCCTTAGGAGATGAAATTTTAACCCAACGTACCTTGATCCGTCTACTAAATATCCTCCAAGCCGTTCCTTCTGAAACATTGTAGAAAAAAAGTTATAGCGAAAATTCCAAGGTGTCTTAGATGTAGCAGGGAAACCCCAAGACCTTGAGTTCTAATACCATATGTTAAGATCCAAATATCAATATATCATAGAAAGAACCTCAGAATAAGTACTCAATGCATTGAAAAAGAGAGATCTTCATATAATAAGCCTCTTCAAGGGGGAAACCTCCTTATTCCCACATAAATGTACAATTCCAAGATGATTCAAAATGAAAATGTCTCCTTGGTATATATAGGAGACTAGACGGTATAATTACAACAATTGAAATAAAGCCAACATAAATAAAATAACATTACTAATGTAATATGCCCCCATTAAGGGGTAATGAGCCACTGTTTAGGGCTTAACATATTATATGACAAAACATGTTACGAAAAAACAAGTAAATGATTGGTAAAGCATGTAAAGTTATTCACTACAAATAATAACCAACCATTCATTCAATAACACAATAATGATGGGCATGCCCCTTTCTTCATGCAGATTGATACATCCTTGGAAGTCACATTTATCGTATTTGAGGGAATTTGGTGTGATTGGATTTAGAATTTTGGTCAATGCACCTTCGTCTCATGTTCCCTTTTAGGTGCGATAAGCACTTCAAGCATTATGTATTGCATTGGAAATTTTTTGAGTTGTGACACAACAAAAGGAGATAATGTGAAATGTTGCGCAAGTAGAAACACTATATAAGTGTGACACGACACATATAAATATGTTTATGGTGTGAAACAAAGAAAAAGTAAGAAAACTTTGCGTCACACACAAAATATTTTTGGGCCTGTACGAAACGTTGTGAGAGAGACAATATTGTTGCGATGCAACATGTCATGAAGAAAGAGAAATTAAGTGCGAAATGGTGCGAGGATAAAAATCTATGGAAGATCCATTTTATCACGTGAGTTACATATTTCAATTTTTGCGATGTGCAGCCAACAAAACTTGTTAGGCTAAATAATTTAACAAATTCATGAAATTATGTACAATAGTGGTTCAATAATGCATCATAATTTTTTCTTCTGGTTTATTGTAAAATTGACTACCTAGATCAATTTTCTGGGTGAATATTTATATTCTACTATCCAATACCTTTCCAACGCTTTCTTTCATGCTCAATTCCGAGTCTTGAGCAAAAAGTTATGGTTATTTGAAAATTGTCCATTAATTCTTCTATTCATACTTCAACTAGGTGAAAATTTGAACTGTAATTATGCATTTTTCACCTACTCCATTAGAGTTTTGGTAGGATCCCAATTGATTTTATTCATATACATATTTTGGACAATCTTTCCAAGTTTCACCTCCTTCTGGGTTCTGGGCTGTTAGATACAACTTGCTGAAGTTTCAGGCCAATTAATGTTTTTGGCCTTGAATGCTACATGTATCTTCTATGCCATATTAAAATTTTTTAACATTAGCATAATTTTAATTTAGCTCCACAATTGAGTTCTATGGTTCAATATCTTTCCATAGACTACTCCTGTGCCTCAATCTGATTCCAGAGCAGGAAGTTATGGTCTTTAAAAGTTAACTGGGCTTAAAATTTACTCTCCATTGTTCAGGTTGAAAATCACTCATCCTAACTCTGTTTGACAAAAGGGATACACCGTTAGAATCATATCATTGAGCTCTTTCATTTGAGATGAAAAATATATACATTGAACACATTATATTTGAGCTGCTAAAAACACTGTCTAGGGTCTAAAAAATGCCCTACAAAAAGATGACCTTCAAACAATACAAAAAAGTCATAGAAAATCACTGGTTTTATGTTGTTGTAGACCGCCAAAATGAATTTGCGTGCACCATTTTTACACATGCAATGTTAAAATGTAGTGCATGCATCACACACCTATATAGAGTGTGCACCACTTTTTTGTTGCACACCAATATCTAGTGTGCACAACTCTTGTGTCGGGCACTAATATCTACTGCGCACAACTTTTGTGTCATGTGCCAATATCTACTGCGCACAATGCACTCTCCACAATACACAATGCCAATGTTAAGTGCACTCACAATGCGCAACAATATTTTTCATACGCCACCATTTATACACCGTGCGATGTTGAATTTTAGTGCGCACATCCACGCACTATAATTTTTTTTTCCGCGCATCACAAGCTTTACTCCTCACATCGCCTAATTTTAGTGCGCACACCCACACACCATTATTTTTCATGCATCACTAGTTTTCACTGCACATGACCAAATTTTAGTGTGGTAACTTGCACACCATAATTTTCGCACATCCCCAACTTTGCACCGCACGACGCCCAATTCTAGTGCGCACACCTGGGCACCACTATTTTTCGCGCACCACCAACTCTACATCGCGTAGAACCAAAGTTTTAGTCCGCACACCTGTGCAACATAAATTTTTTTTCACAACACCAAGTTTTTAGTATGCACAACTACACACCCTTATTTTTCCGCGCAATGCCAAATTTTTAGTGCGCACAACCGCACACCCTTATTTTTTCGTGCCACACCAAATTTTTAGTGTGCACAACCGTGCACCCTCATTTTTTTGCATAATGCCAAATTTTTAGTGTGCACACCTGAGCACCTTTATTTTTTTGCGCATCACTTCTACTTGGCGCACACAAATATTTTCGTCGCTTAACTGATTTTTCCATAATTTTGTTGTAGAAATTAGGGATTTTTCCCATTTTCGCCCAATTTTTCCTTGGGGGCCATGGCCGCTCTGCAAACTAAAAAATTTGGTCATCTAAAAGCCCAAATTTCTCCCATTAGAAATTGAAATTACTTGTTTTCAATTTTTGGCTCGATTCTTCACATTACCCATGAAATTTCTCTCAATTTGTCTGCACTAATTTAATCATACAAGTTGCACACATACTCCTGAAATTAATTCTCTGTGAATTTCCACTTCAACATTATGCTAACTCTACCCATCTAGGCTCAGTGTTGAAGACTAGGCTCTGATGCCACATTGTAGCATATCCAACCACCTGCTAGGCTATGCCACTTAAATTTTGAACTCTGATACAAATTTAAATGAAAAAAATACTATGCAAATGCATAGATTCATACAAAATAATAATAGAAATACACATGCAACATACATAGGAAAAACCCATGAAACAAATGCATAAATATTAACACAAGACATGCATTAACACAAATTGACACTTATCTTTGATTAAAATAACACCAACTGTGTGCATACCTTACACGCTCCTCCCAACCTTAGACCGCACTGTTCATAACTCTCAGTAGTGGGTCATCCCCAAGTTGGGACCGAACTCCACCTGGGTAAAGGATTTCTAACCCGGATAAGGTATCTCAGACAACATGAAAACTCAGTCATAGGTGCCAAATCAAACTTACATCCTACAGTCCCTCATTCCCCACATGGTTGTCCCACCCCAGGAAGTGTGCCCCTTCTCTTCTCAATAGTCCCTCGACTGCCCCACTTCCCTTCTGGGGCTTCAACAACAAGCCAAAAAGAAAGTATCAGATCCCTGTAGCTGTAGTTTGGCACATTCGGGAATCAAGTCCCAACAATTATCTCACCTAGAGAGAATGCTCACAGGCCTGAAAACCCACCTCTTAAATATCCTACGGGCATACCAACCCGCTTCTTTAGTCCATCTTCTAGATAACCATGGTACAAATACGGTGACATTAACAGGAAGGTACGAAGGACATATGAATGAGTGAGTGAATGATGATGGAATGATAGGAAAATGAACTAAGTCCAAACTATAAGTATGCATGTTCCCAACTTGACACCTGTCATGTTGAGAACTACCTTGGGCCCACTTGTCTCCATCCTTAGAACTTAGGATAAACAAATTATCCATACTTTAAACTTTAAGGAATATTAATATAATATTCCTTTGGGCTTAAGCTCCCTAATTTATCCCCTTATCCTTAACTGTTAGGCCCCTTTCCCTATCTAGTGGAGTTTAGTCCTCCATACTCTTTTACATGGACGGTCTGCAACAACAATGTGTTTTCATTAATATTTACATGTGATTACATATTACAATGATGGCTCACATTGGTCATTTAACATCTGGCTCTCCAACCTAATAAACACACAGGCACTTCGGCCTCAATACATATGCAATCATAGATAACTCAACTCTATGCACTCCAAGGTTGCTAATGCGCACTTACCCAAGTGTGAGCGACACCAAAACCAAGTGCCAATGACTCACCAGCCTATAAGCATATTTACATTTGCAATTATATGTACAATTGGGGTTTGGCGTAGGGGTATTACATATTTTCAAGCGAAGTGCATGCATAAATACCAAAACATCTAGCCTTTTTATGGCTGAAAATCAATATATTGTTGTTATCTAACCCTAAAACAATAAACAAAAGTTGAAATTAGAGTTTTATGATTGACTACTGGGAAAATACTAGTGCCTACTATATTTTTTGGTGGCATATGGGGTGAATTAAGGACTCCTTTGAAGAGATGTAAGTGGATCTAGGATGATAAAGGTTGTTCACTACTAACCCTAGAATATCCTCCTAGTATCTTACTAAGTCTTCAAAGGTAATTGAAGGGAAGGTACTTCATTAATAACTTTCCAAATTTTTTGACAAGAAGGGTCTGTTTAAGAGGGAACAAAGATAATGCACAACCGTCACTAGAGAAGTATCATTACACTTACATTCATTCATAAAAAAAACACAAGATAAAGTGAGACCACTTACTTGAGAAATATTTCATCCATCAAAAACCTAGAAATGAACATCCATGAAGAAGTAAAACCATCCAAAAGATATTGTCTCCAAAAAATTGTTCTAACTAGCCATTCATAGCGATTTGCATAAGAGAGAAATAAGTAGTAGACAAACAATGATAATTATCCATGAGTAGCAATGATTTACAAGTGAGAAGTGCTTATCTTATTTGAATGAGAGATCAAATACCCTTCTCATCCATCAAAATCCCTAAAACATAAAATAATGCCTTTATCTTTCAAAAACCATAGATATAAGGCAACGAGACATAAAATATCCATGATACAAGAGTGTATAGGTCACTAAGACCCTTGACGATGCCTCCAAGATGAAGTAAAGATGATCTAATGCCAAATCATCCATCATAAATGCATGCTAGAGGCAACACACGTGGCATGAATGACCTCATAAAGTGGATGACTCACTACAAAGTGATGTGTAGGGGGATCAAAAAGTGAAAGGTTCCCTCCAAGAGGTGCACCATTTCATCTCCAAGTGACATACCATCCCCAAAAAGTGTGACATCTCATCAAAAAGTGGAATATCATCATAAAAAAGGTGCAACGTCGCATCAAGAGGTGTCAAATCATCAAGAAGAGGTGCAACATCCCATCATCAAAGGTTCAATTCATACCCCATGGGTGCTAGGGTGTCTCAACAAAGGAGGCATGCCATCACAAGGCTCAATGTCTCCCCAAATAAGTATAATAACCTCTCTTAAGTGGTAGGATGGTTTCCATAAAGTGTGCTAGTAGCTACTCAACATCCTCCAAAGGACCAAGGCATCAATCAATTAGGTTGGCATGTGAAATCCATCATCTAAGTAGGGGCTCATGTAGTCCAATGTATCCATCAAAATCAAAGGCACGTACACAAGGAAAATACAACATATAAAGCGAGTCATATCAATACAAAAGCCACTAGATAGATCACATGAAGTATCCTCTTCAAACTTCACACTAGCTCATAAATTTATTCAATTTGCCAAATTTAGGTATGGGAGGATCATTATTGACCCCTATTAGGTGTGCCAATACCTAGGAAAAGAAGTATGTCCCAAGAAACCCATCAAGCAGTATGTGTAATGGTATATGGTATGGTTTGGGGTTTACTCCATGGGTGGTAGCATAGTCATGAAAGGGTATGTATGATATTCATCCTCATGGGGCTTACCTTTGTACGATGGAGCGCTTAGGCAATGGGTCACCCTTTCCTCGACATTGTGTCTTTTGAAACCCCTATTTTCCTTTTTCTTTATTTATTCAACCTTTTTTGGCTTTTGACTTTCATGTACTAAGTCCTTTTGTTAGATATGCATTCATTGCATAGGACTTTGAGTGATAACCTCTTAGCGAGGGGCAAAGCTCATGCTTCTTTATTATTTATTTGTTCTTGACTTTTCTTTTCTTTTTTCTTTATTTTTCTTTGCATTTCAAGTTTATCATTTTCTCTTTCATTTATATTTTTTTATGAAACTGCAACATTCTAGCTCCTTCTTCTCATGGGACTATGAAGCATGATCCTACATGGGTGACATATGAAAACAAACCCAAAATAAAGGATAATGGAGATGGGAGAGATGGAGTGTGTCATGTGTGAATATGGATATGGAATGTTACCCCTATCATAGCCCCTCAGTAGTAGAATTTTTCCCAAGAGTGACAACACTTGACTACAAGATGATGATGACCACTAAGGTGAAACAAGGAAAAAGGTATAAATTCAAAGCATCCTGATTCATCATCTAGTTGAACCCATGATCACTATTTTCATGTCAAAAAAATTGAGCATTATCACTCGATATGAAGTATTAGAACAAGGCACCTCATGTGTGTCACACACCATATCACTTGATGTGAGTGACATAAACATAGGGTGGAAGGAATTTATGGGCAACTATCTATGGAGAATCCATAATTTTATCATTGTAACTATTGTTTGTGATGTGGATCATGGGAGAACAAATATCCTCTAGTTGGTCTGATGTGTGAGGGGGTAACAACTCTAATTAGTGATCTTACTGGTAGATTGAAATACCAGGTAGATTCAATGTTTTCAGAAGCACAAGGGAAAATCATACACACAATATCCTCATGTTGTACATCCATCAAACTAATGGATATAATAAATGTAACATCCCCGACCTCACATTGGCCGGGACATGCCACTCCTCAGACGCTTAGCTCTGAAACCGTCTTTGAAACATTCCCAACCTTCAACAGGCCAGGCCATGCTACTCCTAAACACTCTTTCATGCTCAAATACCAATTTGTAACATCCCCGACCATTTATGTCGGGCCACGCTACACCAGAGAACACATTCATTCTCTATGTGAAATGTACTGTAACATACTTAGCATTCTAACTAAGTTATGTCTCATATAATTTTCTAACTACATGCAATTAAAAACATATGCACACATAGAACTCTTACGGAAGCTTAATATATATAAAACATGAACAGACAAATATGCTATGTAAATGCATGAATTCACACTGAAATAGCAGTAAACATATACATGCAATACCCATAAGCATACAGACAACTATAATCACCCATAGGATAAACCCATAAAAATAACATGTGAATAACAATGCAACATGTAAATTAATCACACAATTGACACTTATCTTTGTGAGAATATCACCAACTGCGTGTAGACCTTCCACAAACCTCCCAGCCTTAGACCACACTGTTCATCACTCTCAATAGTGAGTCACCCCCGAGCTGGGACTAAACTCCACCCGGGTAAAGGGGTTCCTAACCAGGCTAAAGACTCATGAACAATAGGAAAGACTCTGTCTCTGGTGCTCACTCAACTAACAACCTACAGTCCTTCATTCCCCACATGCTTGTCCCACCCAAGGAAGTGTGCCCCTTCTCTTCTCAACAGTCCCTTAGCTGCCCCACTTCCCTTCCAGGGCTTCAACAACAGGCTGGATAGGAAGTCTCAGAGCCCTGTAGCTGTAGTTCAACACCTTCGGGAAATCAATCCCCAACAATTCTCTCACCCAAAGAACTGTTCACGAGTTTTCAACCCGCCTCTTCAATATCCCACGGGCCCGACAATCCGCTTCTTCAATCCCGCTCCCAAGCTAATAGTTACCCAACAGAAGGCTCTGGATACGGGTTCAGGTAAAGTCATGAACATACAAATGATAGCTCAATGGCTGCCAATACTCCTGGATGATTGACTATATATCTTAGTGATGGATGAATCAGGGGAAAAATGATGGTTCGAATGATGGGGAAGTTCCCCGAAATGAACTAAGTCCAACAATATGTATGCATGCCCCCAACATGACACTTGTCATGTTGGAAGCTACTTTGGCCCACTTGGCCTCAACTTAGAACTTAGGATAACACAATTATCCGTACTTTATGATTTAAGAAATATTAATATAATATTCTTTAACTTATCCCCTTCCCTTTCCCTAACTAGTGGAGTTTAGTCCCCCATCTCTTTTATCGTGGTTGGTCTGCGCGCAACGATGTATCTTATATTAAATATGAGATATGTACAAAAATAGGTGCACTAGCCTTTAACATCTAGGCTCTCTGGCCTAATCAAAACATAAGCATCCTATCTTACAATACCGACTCACCAACCTATAAAACATATCATATACATAAAGGCTCCCCGACCTCAATATCACATGCACTTAATATGTTGCGCGTTGTATCCTGGAATGTACCCAATTCGTCATTTTACTGCGCGGTACATGCACACGCTACACCATGGAATGTGCATACCAAAATGATATCAAATCAGCTCACCAACTTATGTACATTTGTATTTACATTTGCAATTGGGTTCGGCCTTAGGGATATTACAATCCCCTCCCCTTATTTATGTACTGTTCTCAGTGCATCATGTACCCATGTACAACTAAATTTCAAAATCCTAAAAAAGATGTGGGTATTCTGCCCACATTGCATCCTCATTCTCCCAAGTAGCATCCTCAGGACCGTACCAGGTCCATTGGACCTTTACAAGCCCTATGGCTTGATTCCGAAGCTGTTTGATTTTCCTGTCCAAAATGTGTACCAGACACACTTGAAAAGCGCCTTCTTGCTCCACCTGAATCACATTCCAATCAATAACATGATTAGCATCAGGTATATATTTCTTTAGCAAAGATACATGGAATACATTATGAACAGACATAGATGCAGGCAATGCAATCATATAAGCTACTAGACCAATCCTCTCTAGGATTTCAAACAACCCACAATAGCGAGCTGCCAACTTTGAACAATTTCCCAACTTCAGGGAACTTCTGTTGGCTTTCACTTTCAAGAATACATGGTCACCCACTTTAAATTCCCTGTGAGTTTTGCCCTTATCGGCATAGCTTTTCTACCTATCTTGGGCAGCCTTTAAATTTTGTTTTATTTTCAACATTTGCTCTTCCATTTCCCTGAGCAATTCTGGCCCAACCACTGCTCTATATGCTGGATTATCCCAACTTACCGATGTGTTGCACTTTCTGCCATAAAGTGCCTCAAATGGGCTCATCTTTAGAGATGCTTGGTACCCATTGTTATAAGCAAACTCTACCAAGTGTAGGTAGTCTTCCCATTTTGATGGT
>JZKD02S1899495.1:627744-655093 GCA_000966675.3 Picea glauca
TGAATGACTTCAACAAACTTCGTTACTTGGCATTCTATGGGTTCTTTTGCCTTATGTTCTAAGCCAGTCACAAATCAAAATGCTCTATTGACTGCTTCTTTGATCCCGATTTTCTTCGCGAGAAGTTTCTCCTTCTCCTTTTGGATCTTTGCATGTTCTTTATCAAACTTCTCTTGGATGGCCTCCTTCTCTTGCTGTTCAGCTTGGCGCTGCTCTATGATTTCCTTGTGTGCGTGCTTTAGAGCTTGGGTGGCCTGCGCTGTTACTTCTTCTTCTTTTCGAAGGCGTACTTCGACTAGGTCGGAAATCCTGCGAAGTTGAACTGACTCGTCTCCTTCTTTGGGTGTTCCTTCTGGCATAGGCGCAGTGGAGACTGCACGGTTAGACTGGAGGGATCACTGTACTCCTTGGAGCTCGGTTTCAATTATTTTGTACATCGTTTCTTTCTTGGCCTCCTGCTTTTCTGTGATCTCTTCTATAGCTTCATTCAAAGTCGCGAGGAGAAAGTTGAAGTCATCTGGAATGAGCGTGGTCTTCATCTTGGTCACAGTCGCTTTGGCTTTCTTCTTAATGGAAGACTTCAAAGGTGATCCTTTTCTTTTCTTTAGAACTTCGACTTCATCTTCTGGTTGTTGTTCAACTTCTTCTAGGTCTTCGTCGTTACCTTCTTCATCTGGTGTGACAGAAGCTGTCCTTACAGAGGGGCTATCCACATCTTGAACATCTTCAGTTTTATTCGCCGCCTTTGTCTTCTCTATCTTCTTTGTCTTCTACGTCTTATTGGGCCCAGGTGTGTCCTACATAGCTTCTAGGCTGCTAATATCTGAAATATCCACTGGATCTGCTACAACGAGGAGGTCTGCTGACCATTCCTTGGTGATCTCTTTAAGGTCTTCTTTTGTCAGTTTATAATAGGATTGCAGATGTTCCTGGTGCTTATCAGCGCATGGAGTTAGGTATATGAAGTGGCAGTCCACGCTGAACTTCATTAAGGGTCTGAACCTGTGGAGTGTGTTCGGAGTAATGCGAGGTGTGGCTTGTATCGCGGTCTTCAACTGGATGTAGTATCTGTGAAAGAGGGCATTCGATTGCCATTTCCTGCTCATATCTGTCGTGTACCATAATGTACTGAACTTTGCAGCCAATGGTTCAAATAGTAGGGTTTCAGGAAAAACGACATCCTCCGGCATCTCCCATGCTATGAAGGCGATCAGGATGAGAAGCTAGCTAAAGTGGAACTCATATCCTTGGTCTTGCACTTCTCTGCAATCCAATTCAAGTTGATCCGCCAAGTACTTCGACCAGTTCATTTGGACTCCTTCTACGCATTTTCCTACGAGATCAACTACAAACACAGATACTTGCGTCGGTATGTTCTTGCGGTCTAACTTTCCTGTGATCATCTGACAGGCGAGGCACACCGCACCACTGTCAATAGAGGTTACCTTGTAACCTCGAACGCCTTTTTCAACATTTCCATAGGCCTCTTTAATCTTCTGTGAAAGAGCACGATCCACGGTCTTTCTAGGGTAATAGTCTTGTGGGTCAGGGCCCTTCATGCTCAGCCCAGTGATCTGACTGATCAACGTTGGATCAATCATTATACGCCAGTTCAACTAGAGATATCCTCCATGGTAGCTCGCCAGTAGCAATTTTACGCAAGAGTTCACCTCCTGGTGCTTGCCAAAATGTGGAATCTTCATTACATTAAATAAGGTGGACTGCGCGAGGTTCATCATCCATTGCTAAGGGACAATCTTGGAATTATTCCCCTTTGCCATCGTCAGATACTTGTGTGGGGCAAGCATACTGTAGGCTTTTCGGTCACCAAGGTTGAAGTCACAAAACTTCAATTCTGCGAGCTTGGTTTGCTCAGTGCGAACTGTGCACACACCCTTCGGTAGGTACGCAGTGATCATAGGATAGTCGTAATCTCAGGGCACATTGTCACGGTTGATTTCACCTTTCAGAGAAGGTATGTAAGAGGGCAAGATGCTCGGGATCATCTTGGAATTCACGATGTCATCTCTATGTTTAGTATGTTTCTCGGCGGTCTGTCGGGATGGTCCAACTCGAGCAGTGGATGGAGAAGCTGCTACTCCTCTTGACGACGAGGCTTGGACTCCGGTGGACATTTCTCTTTCTGACATAACTTTTTCAGTTCTTAAGCTAGCGAGTACTTCTCTCACCGATTCTTCTGTTGTGCTAAGCTCGTCGGACATGTAAGCTCAGGATCACTTTCTTAGGTTGTCGATGGGATGAAGGTACCGTAATCGAGTAGAGAGCAAGGTGGGCTAGTCACTATTTCACAATGCGAGTATTCTATGAGCTCAAGATCTCAATTGGAAAAAGTGTCTTCTGGGCATGGCGCGATGGGATAAGTAAGTAAAACTGTAACAGACTGCTTGCAACGGATAGGAGGGTCCATTAACTCTTGATCTGTCTTTTATGGCGTAGTCTAATGGCCAGGTAACAGGTCATAACTTTCTTTCGAGCCGTTCGGGCCATCAACGGAATGGGTATATCATCGTCTAACGACTATATTACTTCGACATGGCGAAGTGCCATATGTCGCTATTCTGCTATCTCGACGAAGCTCAAATTCTGTATGTTTTCCTTCTGCGGGGTTTCTTCTGGAACATTTTGTAATTTCTCCAACTCCTCTTTCTTCTTCATGATTTTTCTAGCCTTCTTCCTAGTGAGCTTCGTCTTGGTCATCCTTTTTTCATTCTGATTCTTTTCTTCTCTTGGCATGGTAACTTTGCAGTGCTAGGATTCTTTCTTCAGATCGATGGGTATTACTTGTCCAACATGTTTTTCGGTCCTCTGTGGTTCTTCTAGCATTTTTTCAACTTCGTCATCCAAGTACCTGGGGTCAAGAACCCTTAATCTGTTCTTCCGTTCTTCAATCAACTGCGCAATCCTTCTAGTCATGAATTCTCTTAACTCTTGTCTTTGTTGTTCTAGGTCCTTTTCTACTTCCTGTTTTTTGGCTTGGTCTTTCTCATTCCAAGGTTTACCAAGTAACATAGTAAACGGGGTGTTGTCCTCCATGAACTTAACAATCTCAAAATATTATTATGTCGAATCTCCGTGAGAATTCATAGATATTTGAGTGAGCTTTCCACATAGGTTTACCAGCTTTCCTCTGAATAAACCTATTCCTCCTAATGAAGGGGTCATGTCAGGTCTTCCTATAGCTTTCTAGGTTCCTTCTGTCATAATGTTCACCTGTGTCTCTTCATCCAAAACAAAGTCAATGTCGAAGTCTCCTATTCTTACTTCGATCTGTTCTTTCTTCTTTAAGATCTCTGATAGCTTAACATGTCGATGGTTGTTCAAGGCATCTCTCATATGTAGCAATACCTTTTCTGATTCTTTCTGGGTTTCTGCTATAATCTTGGTTTCTTGATCTCCTGCTTTCTCTATATTCAGCTTTTCAAGTCTAGCAATCATTCTAGGGCAATCTAATACTTCATGGTCCATAGCCTTACAACAAAGACAATTGGGTCTTCACCCAGGGAATTCCTTAGCAAGATGTCCGGGCCTTCTACAATTGTAACAAAGAGTTAATCCTCTCTTTCTCTTCAATGATCCCCAACTTTTCATGTACTGTGTGCTAGGATCATAACGGTTAGCCTGCAAAAATTTCTTTCTAGGATCCTGCATCCATTGGTTAGTCCCAAAATTATTTCTATGCATAGGTATAACATATCTATCACTATACTTATCAGATCTATTCATATCAAACTTTATTTCATCTATTAATGCCCTAGTTTTGAAGCTAGGACATAATCTATCAAACATACCTAGATCCATGCTTTAGAAACAATTTTTTTTTCACTTATCTTACTTCTATAGAGCACAAAGATTCTAGATTTAATACTTTTAACTATTCTTACCTTTATCAAAGCACAGAGCTTACAGATCTTACCTTTTTCTTGCAGATCTGACCTCTTTCTCTTTAGATATGACCTCTCTTCTTCAGATCTGACCTTTCTTTCTCATCACAAAGCTTCGCAGGTCAAACATAATATTGCACACTAGGGCAACAGATCTACGCACAGAGATTATTTCACACAAAGCTTCTTCTTCTTCAGTTCCCAGCAATCACAGTTCTAGGTCCCGACAATGGAACCATTTGTTGGCACAGGGGCAGACCCAGGGTTCAACGCTCAAGAGCGCACCAACAAAGCCCTAACTACCGACACTTTCGGCAACACCTGCGAAGCAGACGAAGTCTCACCCGAGGTAGAGGCAGGGGTGGTTGCAGGAATCAGGTGTCTAAAACCTTAGCTGCGACACAGATCTGTGATTATCTTGCTTACAACGCACTTAGCATCAGTTATTTCCTAACATACATTCATTAATACACTTTGTAGAAAGTACAGAGCACCGCAGTAATTACTCAGATCTAGCACTTAGCAATGAAAAACATGTTATACTCAATAGATTAAGCACTTAGCATATTATGTATCACATCTAGCATGCATTCATATCCCATAAGCACAGAGCATCAATAAATCTATCTAAACATATCAGAGCACTTAGCAAGAGAGAGACAAACACATAAACACAGTACACCGAGTTACCGTGGTTCACCCCCACCCTGGGGCTACGTCCACAAAGTCTTCTTTAGATTATCTTGGTCAAGCAGTTACAAAATGGAGCTTCAATGACCCTTACCCTGCACAAGACAAGAGATCTGCGCAGCTCACTAGATCCTCTTTCCCCAGGTAGATCCAAGCACTAAGCCTTCTCACACTCTGTGCACTCAACACTATTACAACTGGCATAGAGTACAACACGCACAGAGCTCTTACAGTCACATAGACTTCTGATCACATAGATCCAACTTATGCATTAAGACATCAACTAGACATGGCCTCTTCTTACATGACCTAGATCTCTATTTATACATAGAAAAAGGCCTAAACAATGGTCGACATCCCTTTCATGTTACAATATTCCCCAAAAAACCCAAAAAGGTTCCACAAAAGGTGGCGAGATCCCGCGATCTCTGCTTCACTATGCGCTCTGTCTTCGACAGGCAGTCGAAGTACCAAATGGTCAACTATGACCAAGTATTCCTCAAAACTTGGTCGAGGGCCAACAAGTAGGAATGCTAAGTTATCTAAAACATAAGGTAGCCTTGTTGAGATCATAACTTTTCACTTGCTGCTCCATTTTTATTCTTCTTGAGATCATTGGAAATAACATTAGTGGATTGAATCAAGTCCCCAACCATTTGCATAACTACCTTGACAAAATGCATGGGAATCCCCAAAAATTTGTCTCTGAAAATCATGACCTAACAAGTGAAATTAGCAGCAAAGTTGCTAATATCTATCTCTTAAAAATATTTCAAAGTAGTAGTTGTATGTATCCCAAAGCTAAAAGCTAAAATAATTATAAAATACTTAAAACTTTAATAATATATTACTTATGCATAGTCTAAAAGCAAAATAAAAATGACAATGGCTACTTCACGTTTTTAAGAGTTTAAGTAGAATTGGAGAGATCTAGATGTTAATAACTATTAACAATGTCATTTGTGTAAATTGAAGTCTTGAAAACCCTTTTAAAACAAATTGATAAATAAAAAATGTGGCATATTAGTCATATTCGTTACATTCCAAAGTATAATTAAATTCGAATACATGTGCTCTTCTAAACTTTTAAGTAAGAAATCGTCAAGGCTATTTAATATCATCTAATTAATTTTAACATGATCAATAATAGTATTATATATTTATATGATTAGATAAATAAAGTTGTTGTACAAAAATTTGAACTTCATTTAAAATTTGAAATTTAGACAAATATCTTTTGAAAACAATGTATAATTGTCATACTCTTATACGTAGCATTTACATTATATTAAGTTTTAAATATTGATGACTTTTAAATGTGAAATTCAAATACTTCTTAATGTGATCTTAATTTAGACATTTGGGGGTATAACGAGCTCGAAACCCTCTGGAACCTGCAACTTCTGAACCTTGAACTTTCCCATGTTCTCTTTGATGGCATCCACTGTTGGAGGTGGCGTCGCCCCCTCTTTTAGGGACATGGTAGCCGACAACAACTGCACACCTACCCGCTATAATTCAAACTTTTCTAAGTTGGTATCTGACTCAACACAATTGAAGACAAAACCTACTTCTGAATCCCTCATCCAAATGGAGGAGGAACATAAGATAGATCATGTGCCTTCGCCCTCATGATGACTCTGCAGGATCAGAACTCAATGATCTTGAAAAAAGGTCAGTCCTTGACCTCCATCCCCCAAACAAAGGAAATTATGCATTATGAGATCCAACTCCCAACAACGGCACAACACATCCAATATATGTAAGAACATGTCATGATCTATAAATTCATGGGACTATGGCCCTCGGAAAAGGCCCTTATGTGGTGGATTAAATCTTGATGGAAGCCCAAAGGAGATGTAGATCTGAAGCTAGGATCTAAATGGTTCTTCACCTCTATATTTAGTCTGATAGAAGATAGAGAAATAATATTTCAGGATGGCCCTTATTTATTTAATTCAGTGGGTCTTTACTAAAGAATCTGGAAAGAAAACTTCAGTCAAAAGAAATATGAATTCACTACAACAATGGTATGGATCCAACTGTACTCCCTTCCATAGGAATATTGACATCCTAAGATCTTAGAGGGTATCAAAAACACGTTGGGATCCTTTTTCAGAATAACAGATGCTACCCACCAAGGAAGATATACCTCATTTGCTAGTATTTGTGTTTATCTTGATGTTTCAAAGATTTACCATCCTCAATCAGCCTTCGATATAGGGACACAGAGTAGATCCAAACTATTGATTACAAACACATTCTTCTATGGTGTTGCAAGTGTCATTCCCATGGCCATATTTTTATGGATTTCCCCTTAAAAAACCTTTTGACCAACCTAAATACCAACAAGAAAAGGATGCAAAAGGATTTGAAAATGTCCCAATGAAGAGAAAGATTCTCGGAAAGAACAACACCCCATCCCAATCCTAAGGGCCCCAGAACCAACAACAGTTTTGAATAGCTAGCTACAATTGAAGAATAAAGAGAAGCCCAAATGGAGACCCATCAATCTCCTCCAGACCAAACCCATATCCACCCTACAACTCTGAAACCCAACAGCCAAGGGGCCTCAGGCCTAGATATGCATCAATAAAACCCCATAATTAGAGATCAAGACGAATAAATGAAGAATATAGAGGAAATAAAAATAGATCTGGACGATATTGATGAAATGGAATTAGAAGAACTGGACCTTCAAATCATAGCTACCACGTGCACAAGGAAAGAATCCCACTCCATCCCATAAAATCATATCCAACTCCTGAAATCATCTCTCCTCAAATCAAAACTTAAGGACAAAGTAAGAGCTACCCAAAAAGGTAAACACAACTACCTCTTCTCTAGGCATTCAAAATTTTGTAGCTAAGGAAACAATCAAAATAACCAAATAAGATAAAAAGAGAGGATGACCTTCTAATAAACAACTATTACAAGAACTAGGTCAACTCCTAGTCAATTCAGACAGAATAAAAAGCACGGTGAAGAAGTTCTCGTCCCAACCTCCTCATTCTAAATGAAAGTAATATCATGGAATATAAGATGCCTCAACAACCTAAGCAAACACAGATCCCTGAAAACTTTGATATCTGAAGAAAAAACATTAATAATGACGATTCAAGAAACAAAGTGCTTGTTGGAACTCCTGGAAAAGATAGATTCAAAGTATTGACATAGATTTCACTCGATAGCTATTGATGAAACTGGAGACTTGGTTGGTATGGCTATCCTCTATCACCCCTCTGTCATCCGCCTTAATCAATTCTTTGCTACCTGTCACTCCCTCTCAACAATTCTCCAATTATTAGGATTTAACCAATTAGGTGTTGTTTCCAATATTTATGGCCCACAAATTCTTCAAAATAAGTTATCCTTTCTGAATTCCCTTCAGAACCTCTCTCCTTTGACCTCCCAGAACCCATGGATTTTGGGTGGTGATTTCAACATAATTTCTTTGCTCTCGAAAAAACAAGGGGGAGCAACCGTTTGGATCAAGACTTGAAGAGGTTTAAAGAAACTATGCAAGTATTTTGGTTGATGGATTGGGAAACCAATAATGATTTTTTTACATGGAAAAACCATAGAAGAGGTTCCCAACAAATTGCCTCTCGCTTGGACCATTTCTTGGTTTTGGAATTCCTTCTCTGACTCAACTATGCTATAGAAACCTCTATCTTACCCTTTTAGGGCTCGTACCACTAGCCTGTGAGCATATCCATAGACATCCAAGCCAATCCCAAGAACCACCCCTTCCATTTTGAAAAATTCTAGCTAAACAACCACACCTTCTAGGAAAATTTTGACAGTTGGTGGAAATTAATAGCTATTCAATCGGGCTCTCCAATGTATTGCCTGCATCAACGCCTACAAAATTTAAAACAACAAATTAAAAAATGAAACAAGGAAGATTTTGGTAACAATTTCTCATCTAAAAACAATTTGATGGAGAAGATAAAACAAACTCAACAAAAGATGACAACCCAAGGGCGTACAAAGGAGCTGATAGAAGAGGAAACAAATTTAAAATCTCAAATCTCTATCAGGGAACATCAAGAGGAACATTTGTGGCAACAAAACTCAATATTTCAATGGTTAAAAGCGGGGGGGGAATGCAAAATTCAAAATTCTTCCATGACTCAATGCTCCAATGTCGACACTCTAATCGAATTACATTGATCGGAGATGATGAAGGGAATAAACTCTACAATCACAAAGACATAGAAATAGATTTGGTTCAATACTTCAATGACTTGATGAAAGAGCCTCAAAAGGATAGAAGATCAACAATCAACAAGATTGTTAAACACATTTCTAAGCTAGTGACCAAGGAGAAAAATGCAACCTTAATGAGAGAAATCTCACTGGAAGAGGTAGAAAAGGAAATCATGGAAATGCCCAGAGGTGAATCTCTAGGCCTAGATGGTTTTACAACTGAGTTTTTTCATTCTTGTTTGTCTATGATAAAACAAGATGCATGGGAAGCCATTGAAGTCTCAAGAAAATTCCTCAAGGTTCTTCCTGCCTTTAACTCAACCTTCTTAACCCTAATACCTAAAGAGGACAAGGTTGAGGACCCCTACAAATTTAGACCTATATCCCTCTGTAATGTGATCTATAAAATCATTTCCAAAGTCATAGATAACCTCCTCAAGTCCCTTCTCCCCCTTTTAATTTCCCAGGAACAATCTGGCTTTATGGAAGGCCATCATATTCTGGATAGCACAATTTTGGCTTAGGAACATTTCCACTCCTTAAAATATTCCTGCAAGCCTGGGTTACTGATTAAATTGGACTTGTCCAAAGCTTATGTCAACCTTATTTGGGAGTACATCTCTAGTATCCTTCAAGATTTTGGTTTCTCCCCCTGGATCAAATGGATTATGTCTTTGATTTCTTCCACTTTATTCTCCATCTCAATAAATGGTTCTCCCTCCGCAACCTTCTCCCCTTATAGGGGTATTAGCTGAGGCGACCCCCTCTCTCGTTTCCTTTTTATCATTATGGCAGAAGGGTTAGGGAGGTCTATTCAAGCAGTAGTAGCTCAAGGAAACTAGAAAGGTCTAAATCTCCATGGGGCACTAGAATCTGCAACCCACAAGTAATTTGTGGACAAGACAATGCTTATGGCCACTCCCACCATAAGAGAATCCCTCCAAATCAAACAAGTTTGACATGAATTCTCGGATGCCTTAGGCTTGCTAATCAATAAAAGAAAGTCTTATCTTTTTTTTATTTAATACGCCTCGATCTGTTCAAACCCATCTCACAGAGACCTTGGTATTCCCCTACAACAATATACCAAGGAAATACTTAGGAGTCTCGCTAGTAGAAAACTCTATTAAAAAAACAGCTCCGGAAGAACTCATTTCCAATATTTACAAAAAAATGGACAACTGGGCCTTCCAATCCCTAAATTTGGCAGGTAGATTGATCCTAGTGAAATTGGTGCTCCATACCATCCCTCTCTATAAGTTTTCCACTCTAGCGGCCCCAAAGTTTGTCCTTAAATAGGTGAGGAACATCCAAATAATATTTCTTTGGGGGGGTCCCAAGGAAAGGAAAAAATGGGCTTTGGTCACTTGGAACTCTCTCTGCTGGCCGAAGTGAGAAGGAAGTCTGGGTCTTTGGGACCATGAAGTAATGGGTAAAGTATTAGGAGAAAAAATATGGTGGCACTGGCTAACAAATCAACATTCTCAGTGGGCAAAAATTTGGAAGGTGAAATATTCTAAGGAAGAACAACAAGAAATCCTAATTCGAATGCAAGTTGCCTTGAACGACTCACAGATATAGAACATGGATTGGAAAAATCAAAACCTAATCCAACAAAATTGATTTTGGGAAATAAGGAATGGGTAGGAGGATCTCTTCTGGGACAACACATGGAAAAAAAAACCAAAATGGTCGGACCAAGAATAAATCTCCAATTTGAAGGAAGTAATGGTTAATCAAATGAAAACCAGAGTGACTCATTATTGGACCCAGGAAGAGGCACAACATAAATGTCACACTTGGATTCCCAAGGAAGAATGGGAGGGCACCCTAAATCAAGGGATAACATAATGGTTTTGGAATGAGCTAACTGCTAGAAAAATCCCAGTAAGTAATGATCCCAAAAAACTTTGTTGGGGATGAACCACGAAGGGTTTCATCTTAGTCAGAGAATCCTACTCGCTGATAGCATACTACCAAAATATTCCCAAATAAAAAATTTGGTAGCACATCTGGCAATAATCCTTACGACCAAAAGTTCCAATTTTTTATGGTTTCTCGCCCAAAACAAGATGCTCACCTGGGACAACCTCTGCAAATGGGGCTTCACAGGTCCTTCTCGTTGCCCATTATGCCTCTCTCAAGAAGAAACAAACAAATATCTTTTTAACACCTGTCATTTTGTGGAAAATCTATGGGACCAGAATGAAATACTCTTCAAGAGAATGGGACGCGTTCATAGTTCTATCATTTCCTCCATAGAAGAATGGTTAAACTCTATCACTCAAAACCCCATCGTCAATTGGCTCTGGCAGCTTCTCCCAGGATTCCTAGTATGGGAAACCTAGAAAGAATACAATAGATGTATCTTCAGAAATGAGGCACAGACCCCAAACACAATCTGGATAAGAATAATCAAAGTTCTTCAGGAAACAATGATCACCCAACCTTGGAAGGAAGAGGATTGGAAAACAAACCAATATGAAAGAAACATTATGAAAACTCTAGCTTTATCCAATAGCTTGGCTTTGGTTGACCAAAGATTCTGCTTCCAAAGGTCTCGTCTCCCTCAAGTTGGTCGCCTTCTCCCCTAGGGTTCTTAAAACTTAACTTCGACATGGCCTCCAAAGTAAATATAGGCCAGGTGAGTCTAGGAGGCGTCTTCTGCAACAACAAAGGTAGGCTCATCAGACTCTATGCAAGCAAGATTGGTTATACAAGTAATAATGCAACATAGATCTTAGCTTTGTAAGAAGGGATTCAAACAAAAAAGAAGATTGACTATACCAAAGTTATAGTAGAGGGCGACTCCCTCTTGGTGATAGATATGGTAAATCAAATACAAAGGGGATCACCTCTCTCAAAGATAGTATTTAGCTGGTGTCTAGAAGAATCGTTGGATCAGGTGGCCAATTTAATGAGAAGCATTCATTACTAGCCACATGAAGTGGCAAAAAAAAAGCTAGCGGATTGACTAGCTAACAAGGGGTTGAAGTTAAATAGTGACAAATGGAAGGAGGTTTGGGAGCCAACAAACACAAACAGGATGGCGACCACAAGTCACGTTCTAGCAAGGAATGATTGGACCCATCTGAATGGGGTGTCAGGGATGGGAAATGGCAGGGACTCTAGCCTCGAGAATGATAGGATGAGAGACTGAGGGGATATTAATATTCACCCCAGCTGGAAGGATAATCAAGGGCAAGGAGTTATGGTGCCCGACGGTACAAACGTCGGTGGGATGATTTTTTCCCTAGGTGGCTAGCAAGGAGAAGAAATGGGATGGCTCGAAGTCTTAAAGAATGTGATGACTTAAATGTCAGATCCAATAGGGAATTACATCTAGGGAATGACCTCGACACATCAACAAGTGGTTTAAATTCCAGGGAGGATACGATCCCCCATCTCGAGGATACACATGCCTTAACCTAGGTGCCATCACATGACACCGTAAGTCATATGCACGCACAGGAGGAAATCCAATTATCCTTCTGTAACCCCCAATGTTTAATGAAATTAAATATGGTTCAAGTCACACCGACGAGGGTCCCTATTATTCTAAGTCTGATGGCTAAAGGTAATTGTAATCCTCACATATCTAAGTCCGCAGGGTGGTGAAGTCATATCCAGATCTACTAGGGGAAGGAAGTAGATAATTATAGGGAATTTCAGATTGAAAGGGGGGGGGGGGGAGACCCTCCCACAGACTCCATGTATTTGGAATGGGAAACATCAAGGCGTCTGGGCTGCAATGGTTCCATGACAAGGGTATCCTCGTGGAGGTCATATGCCTCTAGGGTCATCGTCCCGCCAACTCGAAAATGAAGTCTCGTCTTTTCGCATACACATGAAGCCTTCAATGCAACCCACTCTTTCTTCACCTCCATCTCGCCGATGTTCCAATATCATGTGGCAGAAGCAGAAGCAGTTGTCCAATAAGAGAAAACAGTGAATACGAAGCAGGAGGTAGCAAAAGCCACAATTCACCGGATTTCGAATGTTGGTTCAAGCGGGGCAAGGGATTCAAAATATTGGAAAATGGTAGATATTTATTGGCACATAAAAAACCTCTTAGGAAAAATTATTCAGACGAGGGATGATTCCCAGAATACCATGCAAATCCAATTGGATGGTCTTCATTTGATGATGCAAGAAGTTTTATCCCGTCTGCCCGAGTATAACACAGTGGTGATTGCTTCAACCCTGCGAAGCACTGTGAATTCGGCCCCAGAACAAAATCATGAGCGGTCGGTGATGTCGCCAGGCCTCTGACCCTTCTTTGTGTTCATAATGTTTGTTATGAATTTTCGCATAAATATAGGCCAAGGGCTAGTAGTCAAGTTGATATAGGGTATTTTTTTGTTTTTTTGAACTCAAGATTCTATTTAAAAACATTGGCTATACAATATGGATTGATAAACTCTACCTTTTCTATTGGTTTGGTTTCCCTAGTGGCAAGCCAATAGAAAAGGCCAAAGGCTTGTATGATTTTTTGTTAAATTAATAGATCGTTAGTACAATGAGATTAAAAAAAATGTGATCTTAATTTAAGATACATTGGATGGGGTGTTATCCTGATAATAATGGTGATTCAACGCTTTTTAATGTGTGTCAACACTTGGCATTTGACACTTCTCTCAAGGTCGATGGATGATATGGGCGATCTTCTCTAGGTAGGTTGCATTAACCACCAGACATGCAAGTAGGGTACAAAGGAGGTTACATTTGTAGGGGATAGTACTGGTAACATGAACAAATGCAGTATCTCATTGAAGGTTTCAATTATAATGTAGATCAAGTCTGGATTCAAACACAACATTTACAGACCCCTAGGATGAATTGAAGCCTCCAAATATAAAGAGGGTGAGTGCCTCATTACTAAATCTATTTTGACGCTATCCTAGCCAAGATTTGCTCATGCTAGCTTCCTTGACTTATCTAGTTTGTTCATCCCCATTAGCATGCCTCGTGAGTGGGGAAAAGTGCATTGAGGCAATGTGATTTTCATTGACCTTGGTAGAAGGCAAATAATTTCCTCTCCAATGGAGAGTGATGTTGAGAGTAGTCACCAGCCGACGCAAGAGGTGGAGCTAGAGAGAGATGTCATTCACAATGAAACCGGATCCTGGGGTTGTATGGTAGAAGAAGAATTGCCTTCAGAGATGATCATGTATCCATCCACTACATTTCCAGAATTCTGTTGAGGATCAGCCAACTGATAAATTGTCTTTGATTGCTGGTGATGGCACCACTCTCCAAGAAAAGGGTTAAGCTCTGGTTCTCTGATGATTATCTCCAACTGATTTTTGAGTTGCGAAATGATGTGGCAAACCAAAGGTTCAAGAAAAAAACTATAGAGTGAAGAATCGACCAGTTGTTTGACATGTATTCTCATCCCAAGAAGTACCAACATAATATGAAGAGGATCCGAATTGGAATTTATCCCCAGAATGGCCATCTACAAGGGACGACAAAGGAAAAGGAAAAAAAGAAGGCGATTGACTCTGGGCAAGTTTTATCATGTTTTTTTGTATGTATTCTCTAGCTAGCATTGCTTGTCTATTGAAAGTGATCTATGGTTCCAAGTTTTGTATATCTTGTTGATGATTTCATCTATGTGAGACATTCTCCAGCTTACAAACCTGTGAGATGTGGATCATTGCAGCTATGTGAGTCTTTCTCTCAGCTTACAAACATGAGAGAAATCCCCTAAGAAGGGTATGTGGTTCCTTCCTGAGACAAAGCTAGGAACGTAGAGATGACCTCCTCCATTTAGAGAGTTGAGAAGAACTCCAGATGATTATCTAGTGGGAAAGGCGATCTGTTGAGTTAGATGTGCCTATGGTTGAGCACAAGGTGAACGTGTGAAATCCCAAAGTGTTGGGTGCATTGTCATGTGAACATAAATGAAGATGATGTATTAGCCTCCTATGAGAAACAGAGTTGACGAGAAGACTCCAAATGATTCTCTTGTGTGAGGCAGTGGGAAATAATATCTGTAGAGTGGATGTGCCTATGGACGACCACATGTGAATGTGTGAAGATCTAGTTCTTCTGTGTAATGCAGTGAACCAGATGTGCCCCTAGTGGATGAGCACTAGTGGGTGTATTAGATCCTTTGCTATATATGTTGTTCAGGAGTCAGACCTTCCTGTAACCCTAATTGTTATTTAAAGGGTACATGTCGGCCCCACCTTAATGTGATTAATAATAAATGTAAAAGATAATTAATCTGGTTAATATTAATAATAATAATAAAAATAATTATAATGTGAATTAGAGAGGTCGACCCTTATGATCCAATATATAATTATGTTGATAGGACAAGTCTAATATAAATAAAGGAAGATTCCCCAATGTGGAATCATATCTTCCATGTGAGTTTGGAAATTTTAGCAAGTACGCTTTCTTGGGATAAGTGCACACCACTCTTGGGCGCTAGTATTCTAGGGTTTGAGCACCCTCTTCTATGCTAGGGTTTACCTTGGTGGTGAAGGTATTTCTCTTGAAGAATATAGAAAAAGATTTGGCTGGGTTTTCTTCCCTTGTTGAGAAGGGTTTCCCAGGATACTTCTTGTGTTCTTGTGCATGGTGTTTCTTCTTGTGATCTTGGTTGCTGCAACACTATTGTTTATGGCTAAGTGGAATTCTAAAATTGGAATGAACTTCATGCTTAACCTAGATTATTGAAAAATCAACATGGTATCAGAGCATAGGTCTTGAAGATCCCATTGCACAAGCATTTTCCAGCCTTTCTCTCACACATCTGTAGAAACCGTACGACCCTCCTAGGGTTTCCAGAAATTCCATACGACCTCCTCTTCTGAGAGATTTCACCACTCAAAACTTGGATGCTTGGGCTAAAAAGGAAATAGAAGGGTACGGCCTCCTTCAGTGCACCTCCAAAAAGTCTCAAATTACATTTTCGGGCATTTTGAATTTTTTTCTCTAAGGGTTTCTAGGGTTTCACCACAATTCTGCAGAAAATTCTGAATTGTATTTCTGCAAAATTATTGAAGAAGCTCCTCATATTACCAGGGCTATCATATTTATCAAAGCTTATTGTTGGCAATCATAAGCCCAAAAAAACCTAAAAGTGCTAGCCTAGCCTAGCCGTTAGGTTTTCTAGCCTAGTTGACAAGGGTTTGTGAAGATGAGAAAAATCATGATGGGAAGCAAGATCAGTTCTAGGAAGACAAGAATCCAAAGAAATGAAGACATCAACATCTCAACACTCTCAGGTATGGTTCATATCAATGAAAAAACTTGGATAATTGACAGTGGTGCCTCTAGGCACATGACCGACCTTAGAAATCATCTAACACATTTCGTTAAGAAAGAGACACATCTACATGTCGTTCTTGGAGATGATACCAGATATAATGTAAGAGGAGTTGGAACTTCTACTTTCCAACTATATTCAAATATGCAGCTTAAACTAGAAGAAGTACTATATGTACCCGGAATGAAGAGAAACCTTGTCTCTATTTCGGCCTTGGAAGACAAAGGTTACAAAATCACTTTCTTAGAATGAAGAGTTCTTGCATGGCACAAAGACTCTCAAATAAGCTCTTCCAAAGTAATTGGTATCCAAGAAAACAACTTGTACAAGTTGACCATCAAACTTGTTCAAGCCCTACTGCATGACACTATCAACTTAAGTGAGTTATGGCATAGAAGACTTGCTCACATTCACTATAGAGCTTTTCCATCTCTAGGGAAAATGGTAATAGGTCTACCAGAGATACAGATTCAACATAAAGGTGTTTGCAAAGGTTGTGCCCTTGGAAAAAATGTTAAAGGATCCTTTCCTAGCAGTGACAATAGATCCAAGGAAATCTTGGACTTAATACATTCAGATGTATGTGGTCCGATGACCGTTGCATCCTTAAATGGGTACTTATACTATGTAATCTTCATAGATGATCACTCTAGGAAAACTTGGATTTACTTTTTGAAAAACAAGGATGGAGTCCTTACCAAGTTTCAAGAATTCAAAGCTCAGGTTGAAAACCAGATCGGAAGAAAAATCAAAATATTGAGATCAGACAATGGAGGAGAATACACCTCAAAAGAATTTAACAGTTTTTGTATTGAAGCAGGAATTAAGAGTGAGTTCACAGTTCCTTATAACCCTCAACAAAATGGGGTTGCTAAAAGGAAAAACAGAACTATAATTGAGGCAACTAAAGAAATGATACATGATCAGAGTCTACCTATGACTCTATGGGAAAAATCTTGTATGACAACAACATATGTTCAAAACCATAGTCCTCATCAGATCCTGAAGAATAATACTCCAGAAGAAGCATTCACCAAAGTGAAGCCTGTGATCGGACACTTCAGAATATCTGGATGCCCAATGTATCTTCATGTACCCAAAGAGAATAGATCCAAACTAAAACCTTCAGGAAGAAAGGGGACATTTGTAGGATATAGTGAATCCTCAAAGGCATATCGAATCTACATCCCTGTTCAGAGAAAAATTGAAGCAGAGATGTTACTTTTCAAGAAGAAGTAGCCTTCTAGAAATCCAGAGAAGCTCAAAATCGATAGTGAAACAATACCTCCTCCTCCTTCAATAGTTCAAAGGGAGACACATATTATTCCAGATGAGCCAATAGCCCCAGTTGATCCAGTTTCTCCATAAGATTCAGTTGCCCCAAGCAACATACCCAAAGACATCACAGTTGGGCATAAAAGACATGTTTGGGCTCGAAAAAATTTAGAAGAAGCAGAAGGGTATAAAGCTCCCCAAGGAGCAACCAAAGAAAGCAAGAGACCAAAGAGATTCTCAAGCTACCTTTCGGCCATGACTCACATTATTGACTCAGAGCCAACTTGTCATGGAGAAGCTTCAGGTGAACAAGTATGGAAATATGCCATGACTGAAGAATACCAATCTACATTAAAAATGATGTATGGGATGTTGTTCCAAGACCAGAGGGAAAATCCGTAGTGACCTCCAAATGGATTTACAAAATCAAACATGTTGTTGATGGAAGCATTGAAAAATATAAAGCAAGATTTGTGGACAGAGGGTTCTCACAAATAGAGGGAGTTGACTATGACAAGGCTTTTGCACCTGTATCCAGATATACCTCCATCCGATCTATCATTGCACTAGCTGCTTCCATAGGTTGGAAACTACATCAAATGGATGTAAAAAACAACTTTTCTCAATGGTGAAATTGAGGAAGAAGTTTATATTGAGAAGCCAAAAGGTTTCGCTATACACAACGGAAAATCTCATGTATGCAGGTTGAAGAAATCCCTATATGGACTAAAACAAGCACCACGTGCTTGGTACGAGAAAATGGATGGATTTATGATGAGTTTGGGCTTCAACAAAGGTGCATCTGATCCAAACTTGTATTATCACATTGATGGCAATGAGTGTATGATTTTGGTATTATATGTGGATGATCTTTTCCTCACCTGTTTAGAGAGACTCATTGCTGAATGCAAGAAAGCATTAACTGCCAAATTTGAAATGAAGGATTTGGGCCTAATGCATTATTTCTTGGGACTAGAAGTATGGAAGAGAACATATGAGATTTTCCTAAGTCAAGGAAAGTATACTATGGAGATACTGAAAAAGTTCAACATGACAGAATGCAAATCCATGCCTAATCCAATGGTAATGGATTTAAATAAAATGAGTAACACTGATTCAGGAAACGTAGATCCACATTTATATCGACAACTTATTGGATCTTTGATGTATTTGGTTAACACCAGACCAACCATTTGCTATGCAGTGAATGTTCTTAGCCAGTTTATGAGCCAACCAAAACATACACACTGGATAGATGCAAAACATGTATTGAGATACTTACGGGGTACAATTGGTTATGGCTTGAAATATGCAGCCAATGTGGACTTAAGCTTGGAAGGATATGTTGATGCAGATTGGGTAGTAAATGTAGTAGACAGAAAGAGCACCTCAGGTTGCTGCTTCACCTTAGAATCATCCATGGTTTCTTGGTGTAGCAGAAAACAAAGCTCTGTGGCTTTAAGTACAACAAAGGCAGAGTACATTTCACTAAGTGTGGTAGTTCGTGAAGCAATATGGATTTGCAAACTTTTGACTGACTTGTTCAATCATGAGATGGATTCGACTACTATTCATTGTGACAACCAGAGCTGTGTAAAGCTCTCCGAGAACCCAGTGTTTCATGACAAATCGAAACACACTGGAATCAAGTATCAGTATATCAGAGACATGGTGCAGAGAAAGACAATACACGTGCAATATCTTTCTACTCATGAACAACTTGCAGATATCTTCACTAAACCACTTGCCAAGACAAAGTTCAACTATTTCAATGAGAGACTTGGTCGGATGGAAAATGCCTCACTAGCTGAGAGAGAGTGTTGATGGTTGCAGCTATGTGAGACATTCTCCAACTTACAAACCCGTGAGATGTGGATCATTGCAGTTATGTGAGTCTTCCTCTCAGCTTACAAACCTGAGAGAAATCCCCTAAGAAGGGTACGTGGTTCATTCCTGAGACAGAGCTAGGAACGTAGAGATGACCTCCTCCATTTAGAGAGTTGAGAAGAACTCCAGATGATTACCTAGTGGGAAAGGCGATCTGTTGAGTTAGACATGCATGTGGCTGAGCACAAGGTGAATGTGTGAAATCTCAAAGTGTTGGGTGCATCGTCATGTGAACATAAATGAATATGATGTATTAGCCTCCTCGGAGCAACAAAGTTGACGAGAAGACTCCAAATTATTATCCCGTGTGAGGTAGTGGGAAAGAAGATCTGTAGAGTGGACGTGCCTGTGGACGAGCACAAGTGAATGTGTGAAGACCTGGTTCTTCTGTGTAATGCAATGAACCGGATGTGCCCCTAGTGGATGAGCACTAGTGGGTGTATCAAATCCTTTTCTATATATGTTGTTCAAGAGTCAGACCTGCCTGTAACCCTAATTGTTATGTAAAGGGTACAGGTCGGCCCCACCTTAATGTGATTAATAATAAATGTAAAAGATAATTAATCTTGTTAATAATAATAATAATAATAATAATAATAATGTGACTTACAGAGGTCGGCCCTGTTGAGCCAATAGACATTTTTGTTGATAGAACAAGTCTAATATAAGTAAAGGAAGATTCCCCATTGTGGAATCATATCTTCCATGTGAGTTTGGGAATTTCAGCAAGTACACTTTCTTGGGATAAGTGCACACCTCTCTTGGGCGCTAGTCTTCTAGGGTTTGAGCACCCTTTTGTGTGCTAGGGTTTATCTTGGTGGTGAAGGTCTTTCTCTTGAAGAATATAGCAAAGGATTTGGCTAGGTTTTCTTCCCTTGTTGAGAAGGGTTTCCCATGATACTTCTTGTGTTATTGTGCATGGTGTTTCTTCTTGTGATCTTGGTTGCTGCAACATTATTGTTTATGATTAAGTAAAATGCTAAAATTGGAATGAACTTCATGCTTAACCTAGCTTATTGAAAAATCAACATATCTAGAGTCTTAAGTTTCAAGTACATACATTTTAGTGCTACTACAAAGAATAAAATCCTAGAACTTGGGCTAGTTTCCATTTTTGGCAACTCAAGTAACATGAGCTAATGCTTATACTTTATTTTTTGACAATAGAAAGTAATATAGTCCACTACCTAAAAAAGATAAAAATCCATGTAGACTTGATAAAATAGATATTTTTATTTTTTTATTAGTTAAAAATAAAGTTAGATGTAAGTATTTAGATTATTAAAAAAATTAAAACCATGCAAATTTTAATATTATTTAAAATATAAGATTATATATTAAATTTATGAAATATTAAAAAAAATGGTCATATTTATATTTGACCATTTCCAAAAAGGATTGGACTTTTCATAAGAAAGAAGTTTAAGTTTATGAAATTGATGAAAAACCCAATTTTGTTTTTTAAAAAAAAGGAAATTAAAAGTATAAAATTATGTGAAAATCTTATAACAAATTATTAAAAAAAAAAAATCAAATAAAAATAAAATTAAATAAAAATATTATTATCATAAATATTAAAAAAATAGATAATTTGGATGTAAATTTTAATATTGTTAAAACATAAATGCAAGTTTTTACTAAATAGGTAACTTTGTTATTTTATCCATTAATAAATAAAGTTAAAAGCAAACTATTAATTTAAACTCAAAATAAATGATTAATTTATTGAAAAGAAAAAAAAATTATACTATTCACATATAATGTTATAAATATTTAAAAAAAATACAAATTTAAAAAAAAGAAAAAGAACTTTTACTTTAATTTAAAAAAAATTAAATTAAATATATAGTATTATGTAATTTTTTAAAATTAAAAGTACAAATAAAATAATGTAAATTTTTATAATAAATTATTAAAAATAAAATAATAAAAAATAAAAAATTTAATAAAACTAAATACAGATCCTAATAAAAATAAATACAAATACCATTACCATTGGAATATTTTTAAGTTTAAAATTTAAATTATTTATATAATATATAAAAATTCAATTTTAAATAATATAATTATTTTTTTAATAAAACTAAATATAGATTCTAATAAAAATAAATACAAATACCATCATATATGGAATAGTTTCAAGTTTAAAATTCAAATTATTTATATAATATGTAAAAATTCAATTTTAAATAATATAATAATTTTTTTAATAAAACTAAATATAGATTCTAATAAAAATAAATACAAATACCATCATATATATGGAATAGTTTCAAGTTTAAAATTCAAATTATTTATATAATATGCAAAAATTCAATTTTAAATAATATAATAATTTTGTTAATAAAACTAAATATATATTCTAATAAAAATAAATACAAATACCATCATATATGGAATAGTTTTAAGTTTAAAATTCAAATTATTTATATAATATGTAAAAAATTAATTTTAAATAATAAAATATATATGAGTTAGTTAATAATATGTTTCTTATATGAAATAGTTTTAAGATTAAAATTTAAATTATTTATATAATATTTAAAAATTTAATTTTAAATAATAAAATAAATATAATTTTTTTATAAAATGTTTTAAAAAAATAAAAATAAATATACAATATTTAAAAATTCATTTTTAAATAATAAAATAGATATGAATTTTTTAATAAAATATTTTTAGAAAAAATAAAAATGAAAAATAATACAAATTAACAATTTTACTTCATTACATTATTTTTTTTTCATAAATACAAATAAAAATCTTTCAAAATAATTTAACAATAATTAAATATAAAATCTCAACACTACCAACATTACTTAGAGACACCTTTATACATCTCTGTGATTACCATAGAAATAAACCCAATCATCTCAACTATCTTTAATTTATTAAGGGAATCGAATCAACACCGTCTATCTTTACTTTTTTTTTTTTTTTTTTTTCCACTGCGATCCAAACACATCACCTAAGAGATAAATAATCATCTCGTCTTTCATCATGATGGCATTAAATCTATTAACCTCCTTTTGTCTCCACTCTAAATTAAAAAATAAAAAATATATGATTATAAGATGGTTTGCTAAGTTATGTAATTTGTATATAAATATGAATTTATGTAATTTGTATATAGAATGATGGCATTAAATCTATTAACCTCCCTTTGTCTCTACTCTAAATTAAAAAATAATAAATATATGATTAGGTTTTCTAATTTATATAAATTTATATAATTTATATAAGTTAGTAAATCATTCTATCTAATTTATATAAGTAGATTATCAACGTATTATTTTAGGTGGTATGATTTTCCTTGAATAACAATGTTTCAGGTGGTGTAGTCTGCATTTACGCATAGTGATGAGTTACTAGTTTAACTTTTATTAGTTGTTGGTTGACTTTTAAATATTTACATTTTTTCCAAAGTTCTATGTTATAATTTTGAATTTACCAATTAATTAAAACATTTAGTTTTATTTCTCTCCATTTCTATTGGAGATCGAGTTTAACATCTTATTGCCAGGGCGACTACATAGTTCTCGGGACTTGAGATGAATATTTATTATTTTATTATATTTTAATTTAAAAATCAAATTTGTGATTACCCTGACACTGCAATGCTCTGCAGTTGATGGTCTGTGCACTACAATCAATGGTTTGTGCACTACAATCGATGCTCTTTGTGTCATTATGCAATTGATGCTCTGTCTCATTCTGCAGTCAGCTCCTCACCGCTTGACGACATCTACTCCCCACCACCTCTCTGTTTCACGACATTTGCTCCCCACCGTATTGAAATCCAAAGGGAGAATGAACCACATTAAGGAGCTATCAAATCAGTCTTTGGTCTTGTTAGGTAGCTAGAGAAGTAGTGGGAGGGGGGGGGGGGCATAGGGCCCATAGTGATAATAGTGGACGCCATTCAATGTAAGGTGGACCACGTCCACTATATTATTAAATAAGGCCTACTATATTATTAAATAAGAGCCACTATGGTAGTTAGATATAATAAATGTAAGAGGACTTCTTAGAAGGTTCAACTTCTAGAAGATTCCTCCTCTAGAATGTTCTTAGGTGATGGTGGCACTATATAAAGGGGTTCAAGCAATGTAATGGGACATGAAGAAAATTATTGTATTTGGAGCGGTAGCTCAATAGGAGGATGCCCCCTCGAAGAGGCAAGTGAACATGAGAGGATCCCTTCCATAATAAGATCCATTGTATGGTGTTTCCCTACCTCAAGGGTTTCTATATTGTTTCATATATTTTGTGTGGTGATTGTATTCATATATCTTTGGTACTATTGTGGTATTTTGTATTCATGTATTTGGTACTTAACAAGTGGGATCAGAGCACTTTCCTTGGCCAAAGAAGGTAATAATGTTTTTCTCTTTTTGCAGAATTTTTCAAGGGAAGAAAAAGAGGGTGACACACTTTAGGTTCCGATCTGAAGTTTTATGAGCTAAATTTGGAAAAACAAATTGGGTATTTGAATTCCTCTTGAAAAATACCCAATTGCAAAAAAAACATCAGTCGAAACGGAGTCAGGGAAGTAAAGTTATGAGCATTTTAAATTCAACAGTTTTTCAGGGTTTTTCCGGAAAAAGCCGCGATTTTTTGCAGTAATTTATTTTTAAACCCTTTGTTCTATTTATTTATTTTATTTATTTTTTATTTTTTCATGACATCGACAAGAATGCTCAGATTGCTACCAGATCAATGCCATTGGCTAAATCGTTTTAAAAGTTTTCTTTTGGTATATTATATGTGGTGTTTCCAATGGATATGCACTCTCAACTCAAGGAAATTCTACACATGATGGAAGCATTCAAAGCGGATATACAAGACCACAAAGATATTTATAACAATAGTCAATGGTCATTGACTCTCCTTCAAGAGAGATATCTTATGACAGACATCATGAATGGATATCATCAAGAAGTGTATGTTTGGTATGATTTGGAGGATGATTGCGATGATTGGTATATGGATAGTTGTCATTTCTGGGATGACAACCACTTCCATATTTTATTTGATGACTCTACTCCACCTTATGTAGAGAAAAATAATGTGACAGATCATGAGCTAGTTATGATTATCAGTTTCAAGCCTGCATATTCTACAACGATATTGTTCCTTCTAGATTCAGCTTTGACCCTTTCCCACTATGTGGATGGATATTCTTATTTGGATCCACATGATAGGTGTCAGTATTGGGAGTATCATTTTCAGTTGGTTATGGGGTGCCGGTATATTCCGTGTGGAGTTCACATGAAGAATTGGACATGGGACCCTATTTTACAATGGCAGTTGAACTACTTCAACATGGTGGCTTCCATTTCTCAATGGGACCCCAGTTCTCTAGTCTACTTCAGCACTATGGTCCACACTTATCCATGGGACCCTGGTATATGGTTGTACATCAAGCATTGAGGACAACACTTTCATAAGGGGGATGGAATGTTAGGTAGCTAGAGAGGTAGTGGTGGGGGGGGGGTGGGGGGAACATAGTGATAATAGTGGATGCCATTCAATGTAAGGTGGACTAGGTCCACTATATTATTAAATAAGACCTACTATGGTAGTTAGATATAATAAATGTAAGAGGACTTATTACAAGGTTCAACTTCTAGAAGATTCATCCTCTAGAATGTTCTTAGGTGATGGTAGCACTATATAAAGGGGTTCAAGCAATGTAATGGGACATGAAGAGAATTATTGTATTTGGAGTGGTAGCTCAATAGGAGGATGCCCCCTCGAAGAGGAAAGCGAACACGAGATGATCCCTTCCATAATAGGATCCATTGTATGGTGTTTCCCTACCTCAAGGGTTTGATATAATAAAGTAGTGGTTTTCTATATTGTTTTATATATCTTATGTGGTGATTGTATTCATATATCTTTGTTACTATTGTGGTATTTTGTATTCAAGTATTTGGTACTTAAGAGGTCCTCCCCTAGAAGTATTGACAACTTCTTTGTCTCTAGATTTCATCAAATCTGCAGGTATTTGCAAGTGACTTGGAATCTTGTAACATTATTTTATCTAGGTAATGAAATAGTTGGATGCTGGAAACAATATTGATGTTTGTGGGAAAAAGAAGCAGTGATATGTTATTTACCTTGTTTGTCCAATATGCCTTGATCCCGAAAGGACTCTGATGACATGTAGATTCATTACCGACTAGCTTTTCTATCCTAATTCCTCAAGGAAAAGCTCGGGGTACTTATTTTAATCTATTCCACTTGTAAAATTGTATGATGGATTTCTTTTACAAATCATCTCTCTATGCTAAATTAATTCTGTAACGTGAAATTGGAGGCCCAAACGTGAGTATAGATGATTATTTCGATGTATTTTACCAAGTTTTATTTGGAAAATTGCCCTGATTAATTATTCTTGGAACGAGCATGTGAGAATTTGTTGCTGCGATGTTAGCCACTCCAAATGAGAACAATCATCCATTGTTTTTTGCAAAGGATATTACCAAGTTTTATTTGGAAAATTACCCTCATATTTTTCCATTGACAACGCTCGTAAAAGAATTTGTTTTTCTTCTATTTTTCCCGTTATAAACAACATTAGTAATCAACCTTTATGTTTCTTCCTTTTTTTTCTACTACAAGCTACATCAAGATTGAATCAATAGAAAATGAATTATTATAGAGGCTTCTTGCGATCAACATTTAGGATTCTGAATGACACTAAATATTATGAGAATTACCTGCACAAAATCCAAAATCTTGAAACCTAATGAACGTCTACATTAGACATCAAATAGAGAAACCAACAATCTTCTCTATTTTTTTAAGGTAATGTTTCTAGTTGGATGTAAGAAATGATAATGTTGTTTAGGGGAAAAGAAACAACTAAATGTTACTTGCCTTATTTGTCCAGTATATCGTGATCATGAAATAACTCAGATAATAGGTAGATTCATTATCGCCTAGCTCGAAGTGGAACCCTCTATCGTATTGGTCGATTGTTGCATACTTCGAGAGTATCAACGAGGATTAGAAACTATAGCCAATATTCCACTCCTTCACGATTCCATGAGGTGACATGCTATGTCAAGTCATCGCTTTAGAGATACACAATGTTATCATGAGAGACATATATCTAAAGTTGGTATAAGGTAGGAGATGGATGAAAAGGAAATATATAACATTAAGAAACAAGGGTTGCATGGCAACGAAGTCCCTGCCGAGTTAGATAAATTTAATTGCAGATGTAATAAGGATGGCGAGGTAAGTGCAAAACACATGTTAAACAACATCAATACAATTAAATGTAGATTTAATAAGGATGGAGAAAATCAAAGAAACATTTTTAAGATTAATTTCTTTTTATATGACAGAAAGTTGAGATTGAGATGAAAAATTATTATGGTATGTATGGTCTTTACTACCATCCAGGTACTGTGTCTACAAAAGAATTAAATCTTGATAGGCTACTACTATAGGTACTTGCAATAAAATGAAAGTTTGCTTAATAATGATAAACATATATTAAAGTAAATCTATAATGTTCATTAAAAATGGCCAAGTTTATGTCGAACTTGTTTGAAATTGGGAAGATGGTGAAATGTAATTTAATTGAGGACTCTTAATAAAGTAGAAAAATTCCAATGTTGAGGTATGAGTACATTAGTATTCCAATGTTGTAGTATGACTACATTCAATTTTGTGAAATTGATAGGAAATTATAGTTGAAAACTAGAGTAGAACATTGCCATTTGAATTTTAAATAATTTTGGTTGTTGAGGCATTTTCAACTTGTTACAAACCATTTTGAATGTGTTGTAAGGCTTACCAGGTGACATTATTTTTTTTGTTGTTAGCAGGAAAAACAAGAAGGAAGAAATAAATTTCATTTGAAAATAATAGTGTGCGATTAGACGGTTTGATGCAACTTAGACGGTGTGAAGTAGAATGAGTACATTCAAATTTGCCAATTTTAATTTGGTTGTGATGTTATTGGAACATAGATATTGTATATAACAAAAGACAAAGGAAGTGAGATGCAATTGAATGCACGCTTGGGCATTAGCTACAAAATTTCTTCATGGCAAATATTTCAATGTAGCATGGCACAAAAAAA
>JZKD02S1899495.1:676285-698468 GCA_000966675.3 Picea glauca
TGGGCCTTATTTAATAATATAGTGGACCTAGTCCACCTTACATTGAATGACCTCCACTATTATCACTATGGGCCCTCTAGGCCCCCCCACTACCTCTCTAGCTACCTTACAGGTAGCCGAAGGACTGTTGAGCAGAGAAGGGGCACACTTCCTGGGGTGGGACATGCATGTGGGGAATGAGGGACTGTATGTTGTTAGTTTGAGTTGGAACTTGTGACAGAGTTTTTCATGTTGTCAGAGATACACCATCCTGGTTAGGAATCCCTTTACTCGAGTGGAGTTTAGTTCCAGCTCGGGGGTGATTGACTGCTGAGAGTAATGAGCAGTGTGGTCTAAGGCTGGGAGGTTCGTGGAAGGTTTGCACGTAGTTGGTGATATTTTTACCAAGATAAGTGTCAATTGTGTGTTAAATTACATGTTGCATTATTATTTATGTGTTTATTTTTATGGGTTTTTCTTGTGTGTGGTTTATACCTATCTATGATGCATGTATATGTCTACTGTTATTTCTGTATGAATTTGTGCATTTACAAAATGTATTTTTCTGTTTTAATTTTTATATTTAAATTTTCACAAGAGTTTATGTGTGTATATGTTTTTATTGTATACAATTCGAAAATTTTATGTGGCATATCCCAGTTGGATGTTGGGGATGTTACATATGGTATCAGAGCCCAGTTTTCAACACTGAGCCTGGCTGGGACGAGAAAGTTGAATTGAAGAGAAATTTCATAGATAATTGATTTCGAAGTGGCCAAATTTCAAGTTACAGAGCGTCCATGGTAAAAATTAGAAGCAATTGCATGGAATTGGGCAAAAGCCCCAATTATTGTTGTTAAATTCATGGGAAAATTGTGAAATTTGGCCAAGTAGTGAGATATTTTTAATTTAATATCCGTTCTAGAAAATTTAGACCTGGAATTGGTCGAATTTCAAGTTACAGGGAGGCCATGACAGATGGAACGAGATTAGTTGATTAAAATTCTCAATTTGTGAATTGAGTTTGGGAAAAATTCATTCCAGGAATGTCAACCAACAACGATTTGTTGTTGCAGAGGTTTAATTGGTGTTATCAAGGTGAAATTAAACAAATTTCATAGTTGCAGAATGTTTACGGTGAAATTTGGGAAAAAGTTCGGCAAAAGCCCCAATTTCTGCAGCGGAATTCACGAGGAATTGATGCGCGTAAAAATGAATGTGCGCAGGTTTGCACACTAAAAATGCATGATGTGCAGTGAAAAACTTGTGATGTGTGGAAAATAAGGGTATGTGGCTACGTGCACTAAAATTTGGCGTTGCGTAGTGCATAGTGATAATGCACAAAAAAAAATGGTGGTGCGCGAGTGTGCGCACTTAAATTTGGTGTTGCGCGGAAAAAAATGGCGCGGATGTGCACACTTAAATTTGGCGTTGCACGGTGCAGAGTGGTAATGTACATAAAATATCGGCATGTGTGCGTGCACACTTAAATTTGGCATTGTGTGGTGCAGAGTGGTAATGTGCATAAAATATTGGCGCGCGGGTGTGCACACTTAAATTTGGCGCTGCGCGGTGTAGAGTGGTAAAGTGAAAAAAATATTGGTACAGGGGTGTGCGCGGTGTGGATTGAGTGGCACATGCGTAATGCTAGCGCACGCAGTGTGCGGACGCATATTAATGGTGCGTGTGGTGTGCATAGTATTGAAAGAGCGTAGAGGAATTTTGTTTGTGCACGCACAATGTGGGTATATGTTGTTGCACGACAATTTAATTGATGGTGCATGTAGAGTACCGGTGTGCGGTGGGGGCGTACTAAAATTTGACATGGTGCAGTGCGTAGAGTGCAAGGCACACAAAATATTGGCACACGACACAAAAGTATTGCGCACCAGTTATTGGTGCGACATAGAAGTGATGCATAGTGGCTATAGGTGCATAAAGCATGCGTCACCTTATGGCATTGTTGTGAATGCTAAATATGGGTGTACATTTTCAAATTTGTGTGCACGGATTCGTTTGGATGGTCTACAACAATAGAAAACTAGTGAATTTTTGCGACATTTTATACTGTTTGAAGGTCATCTTTTTGCAACGCGTTTTTAAGGCCCCAAACAACATTTTTAGCTACTCAAAAACCCCGAGAACAGAGTGTACCAAGGTTCATTTTGTATCTTCATCTCAAATGAAAGATCCCAGAGAGAGCTTTCTGATGGTGTAAACCAATTGTTAAATGAATCTTTTATGAGGAAGTTACAGGACAAACAATGGAGGGTAAATTTTAAGACCCAACTAACTTCAAAAGGCCATATCTTTCTGCTCAAGAGCCAAAATTGAGCATGGAAGCAGGCATTGGAAAGGTGTTGGACAATAGAATATAATTATTCACCCAAAACATTGATCTGGAAATCATTTTTTTTAGAAAATTAGAAGAAATAAGTCTGATATATTATTGAACCAAGATGTTTCATATTTTTCACGAAATTGATGAGTCAGTTAACTTGAAAAAGTTTTGTTGGCTGCACATTTTGCAGAGTTAACAACAACTAGATCAGACCAGAATCATCACAGAGTGCAGAGGAATGGAAGATGCACAAGGGGCTTACAACCATGAATATGAGATCAGAGGGATGGATGTCCATATGAGCATTGAAGGAACAAACTCAACTGGACATGGAGAAGGAAGGGATGAAAACATGAATATGGTAGAGACCATTAAAAATTTGTAGAAGGATGTCCAAATCCATAAAGATGATAATGAAAGGCTTATGATATCCAAGGAGAAACATGAGGACTTCAAAATGAAGTTAATGTAGAGCTTGAACATAATAGAAAATAAATTGGATAAGGAGAGTGGCTCAAGCAAATCAGGAAGTCACAGGTCTTCGGATGAGAAAATAAGAACAAGAAGTGTTAGAAGACATCACCATCACTCCCCGAGGCATTCCAATAAGAGAGAACACAACAACTCAAGTCCATCCCCTGTTAGGAAGCATAAGAGGTTTGGGGTGGATGATCTATGAGGAGAAATGAACAAAATCAAACCTCCTACATTTGATGGTGAGCACAAGAAGGATGAATATGCAGAGAGATGGTTGTTGGGCATGAGAAAGTATTTTCAATTGCATAATTATTCTTCTCATGCAGAAGGAAGAATTTCCATCTATCAACTCAAGATAAATACATCCATGTGGTGGGATCAGCTTATGCAAGTGCACCAGATTAAAGAGAAAAATGTTACTTGGAGGGAATTCAAGAAGTATTTTGAAAAGAAATGCTTGACTAAGAGATACTATGATAAGAAAATGAAAGAGTTTTTTGAACTCAAGCTTGGGAGTATGACCATAGATGAATATGAAAGAAGGTTTTTAGAACTCATGAAGTATGTTTCTTTCATAAAGGATGAGACAATTAAGATTCAAAGGTATTTGAGTGGATTGCCATCATTCATTAGTGAAAAAATAAAATATGATGATCCCAAAACATTGGAGGAGACCATAAGGCGAGCTAAATGCCTATATGATTAGAAAAAAACAAGGCTAACTTTCTAAAAAGCTTGGGAAGACAAGAAGAAATTCAAGATGGATCAGAGAAAGAAGGGAACTAAGCCACCATTCTTAAAAAAAAATCCTCAAGGATAACCAACTTCCAGAGAGTCCTGAATGATGGAGACAGGGGGTCAAAGGCCAAGGAAGCCACCTATTCAATGTTGGGGTTGTAAAGGAGATCATATGTTTAGAGATTGTCCTCATAAAGCTGAAAAAGTGAGGACTATTCACATTATACAACAAGATGAAACAGTGGAAGACATGGGCATAAATGTACCAAGTATCTATGCAACCCTGGACAACAAGAAAGAAAAGTATCAACCACATATGATTGAGGTGGAAGGTATGATCAACAACCAAACCATTGCTATTTTAATTGATTCAGGTGCTAGTAATAGTTATATATATCCTGAGATGGTGGAAAGTTTTCATTTGCCAAGAAGCAAGCATGGAAAATCTTGGTTGGTGCAGTTGTCTACTGGAGCCAAAAGAAAAGTTAATGAGATGGTTAAGTCATGTCTTATGGACATGAATGGCCTGAACACCAGGGAAAATTTGAACATCTTGCCTTTAGGTTCCTATGTTTGTCTAATTGGGATGGATTGGTTGGAACAACATCATGCTATCCTAGATTGTCATAACAAGGCATTTACTTGTTTGGATGAAGAAGGGAACCTAAGGACAGTGCAGGGAATTCCTAGGGTAGTAACCATTAGAGAAATTTCAACATTGCAGCTGAAGAAATGCTACAAAAAAGGGTGTCAAATATTTGCAACACATATGGGAAGAGACACCTAAAGATAAGGTGTCAAATATTGAAGATTATGTATTCCTAAAAGAGTTTGAGGATGTATTTAAGAAAATACCAAGATTACCCCCTAAACGAGACATTGATTTCTCCATAAATTTGATGCATGGAGTAGCTCCAGTATCCAAGACTCCCTACAAGATGGGTACACCAGAATTGAAGGAGTTGCAAATGAAACTTGAAGATCTCCTAAAGAAGGGGTATTATACACCCAAGTGTGTCACATTGGGGTGCCCCAGTTTTATTTGTGAAGAAGAAGGATAGGACATTGAGACTTTGCATTGACTTCAGGCAATTGAACATGGTAACTATGAAGAATAAGTATCCTTTACCAAGGATCGATGACCTCTTTGATCAACTGAAAGATGCAAAAATATTCTCCAAGATTGATCTTAGGCCAGGTTATCATCAAGTAAGAATTAAAGAAGAAGACATCAATAAGACTACTTTCAGAACAAGGTATGCTCATTATGAGTTCACAGTGGTGCCATTTGGGTTATCAAATGCACCAGTTGTCTTCATGTGTTTAATGAATCTTATTTCCAGAGAATACTTAGATAAGTTTGTCATTGTATTTTTAGATGACATTCTTATATATTCTAAGTCAGAGGAAGAGCATGAACAACACTTTAGGATGGTATTACAAGTATTAAGGGAGCATCAGTCTTATGCCAAATTGAACAAGTGCTCATTTTATCAGAAGAAAATTTATTTGTTGGGACATATCATTTCAAAGGATGGGATAATAGTGGGTCCTAAGAAGATAAAAGCCATTAGAGGATGGTCAACGCCAAAGAATGTGATAGAGGTTAGATCATTCATGGGCCTTGTAGATTACTATAGGATATTTATTGAAGGATTCTCAAAGACTGCACACCCAATCACTTCCTTGCAAAAAAAGGGTGTGAAGTTTCAGTGGACATTGGATTGTGAAAAGAGTTTCCAACACTTGAAGCAATTATTAACAAGTGCTCCGATATTAAGGATTGAAGATCCAAATGAAGACTTCATTGTATGCACATATGCATTTAAAGAAGGAATTGGTGGAGTCCTTAGTCAAAATGGGTTGGTTGTATGTTATGAATCAAGGAAGTTGAAGGAGCATGAAAGGGACTATGCCACTCATGATTTGGAGTTGGCAGTCATAGTGCATGCCTTGAGTAAGTGGAGGAACTACCTCATGGGGAAAATGTTTGAGCTGAGGATAGACCATAATAGTCTGAAATATTTATTTGATCAGCTAACTCTAAATGCTAGGCAAAGAAGGTGGTTAGAATTCTCAGTGAATATGACTTTGATATAAAGCATATCAAAGGGAAAGAGAACAAAGTGGTTGATGCACTTGGCAGAAGAGTGCATGAGTTGCATGTTATAGCCACAAACATGTACCAATCAGATTTGAAAGACAGAATCATAGAGGCTGCAAAATCAAATTTGCAATACAAGGAATTAGTGGAAAAATTACAACAAGGTGTTTTGTAGCAGAAAATCGAAGACTATAAGCTAGAAAATGATGAAATTCTAATATACAGGGGAAGAATTTATGTACCAAATTCCGAGAAATTGAAAAATATGATATTGAGAGAAATGCATAATGTACCTTATGTTAGGCACCCAAGTTATCAGAAAACTATTGCAGTTGTCAAGAGCCAATATTATTGGCCAGGCATGAAGAAATAAGTTGTTGATCATATTGCCAAATGTTTGGAGTGTCAAAAGGTAAAGGATGAGCATAGACACCTAGCTGGTTTGCTACAGACATTACCCATTCCTGAGAGGAAATGGGAAGTTGTAACAATAGATTTCATCACCAAACTACCCAGAACAAACAAACAACATGATTCTATCATGGTAGTGGTGGATAAGCTTACTAAAGCTACCCATTTTATTCCAGTAAATCTCACTCATAAGGCATCCAACATTGTTGATGTTTATATGAGATAAATTGCTCGATTACATGGTATACCCAAGACAATTGTGTCTAAAAGAGATCCAAAATTTACCTCAAATTTTTGGAAGGGATCATTTAATAGATTTGGAAAAAATTTGAATTTTAGTACAACTTATCATCCAAAATCAGATGGACAAACAAAGAGGGTGAATCAAGTGATTGAGGATATGTTGAGGATGTATGTGATGGATAAACCATCAAAATGGGAAGACTACCTACACTTAGAAGAGTTTTCTTATAACAATGGGTACCAAGCATCTCTAAAAATGAGCCCATTTTAGGAACTTTATGGCAGAAGGTGCAACACACCGGTAAGATAGGATAACCCAATAGATAGAGCAGTGATTGGGCCATATTTACTCAGGGAAATGGAAGAGTAAATTTTGAAAATAAAACATAATTTAAGGGCTACCCAAGATAGGAAGAAAATCTATGCTGATAAGGGCAGAACTCACAGGGAATTTAAAGTGGGGGACCATGTATTCTTGAAAGTGAAGGCCAACAGAAGTTCCCTGAAGTTAGGAAATTGTTCAAAGTTGGCAGCTCACTATTGTGGGTCATTTGAAGTCCTAAAGAGGATTGGGCATGTAGCATACATGATTTCCTTTCCTACATCAATGACAATTCATAATGTATTTCATGTATCATTGCTTAAGAAATATATACCTGATGCTAATCATGTTATTGATTGGAATGTGATTCAGGTGGAGCAAGAAGGAACTTTCCAAGTGAATCTGGTACACATTCTGGACTGAAAAATCAAACATCTCCGGAATCAAGCCATAGAGATTGTAAAGGTCCAATGAACCTGGTACGGTCCCGAGGACGCAACTTGGGAGCATGAGGATGCTACGCGAGCATAATACCCGCATATTTTTGAGGAATTTTGAAATTTTGGTTGTATATGTGTATATATTGTACTAAGGACAATGCATAAATAAGGGGAGGGGAATGTAATACCCCTAGGCCGAAACCCAACTATAAATGTAAATGCAAAAGCACTTAATCTGGTGAGTTGTTTGATATCATTTTTGCATGCATCTTCCATGGTTTAGTGCACACATGTACTGCATACTAAAATGATGAAGTGTGCACATTCCAGGATACTGCGCACAACAAACTTAAGTGCATGTGATTTTGAGGCCAAGGAGCCTTTGTGTATATGTTGTGTTTTATAGGGTGGTGAGCCAGTTATTATAATCTAGGAGGCTTATGTGTTGAATTAGTTCAGAGAGGCTAGATGTTGAAGGCCAGTGAGCCTATTTTTGTATATGTATTATCATTAATATAATATATCACAGTGTGTAGACCGACCACGATAAAAGAGTATGGGGGACTAAACTCCAATAGTTAGGGAAAGGGGGGGCTAAAAGTTAAGGAAAATGGCTAAGCTAGGTAGCTTGAGCCAAAAAGGAATATTATATTAATATTCCTTAAAGTATAAAGTATGGATAATTATTTTATCCTAAGTTCTAAGGATGGGGACAAGTGAGCCAAAGTGGTTCTCAACATGACAAGTGTCAATTTGGGAACATGCATACATATAGTTTGGACTTAGTTCATTTTTGTGGGGATTCCATCATCATTCACCCACTCATGCAGTGTTCCTCTGTACATTTTTGTTATTATCACTGTACCTGTATCTGTACCCATACAAGTACATGTACCTAGTTAGCTTGGGAGCTGGACTGAAGAAGTGGGTTGTCGGGCCCGTGGGAGACTAAAGATCTTCCCCTATTTCAAGTCGGGACAAATGATCCAGGTCGACATTATTTTTACTGGGTTGGACTACTACTTCGAAGTCAAATTCTTGAAAAAGTAGTAGCCATCGACATATTTTCCCTTGATGGGCTTGTTTATTGACTAGAAATTTTAGCGCTTGATGGTCTCTGAAGAATGTAAAGGGATTTTCTAGTAAATAGTGTCAAAATTTTTGCAGGGAAAAAATAATTGCTAAAGCTTCATGTTTAGTCATCGAATAATTCCTTTATGCTTTATTTAGTTTTCGATTGGAATATGCGTTTGGGTGGTCAATCATGTCATCGTACGGTTAGGCTAAGACTGCACTGACAATGATATTTGAGGCGTCGACATGAACATGAAATTTCCTTGACCAATTCATAAATTGTAGGATGGGAGCTTCTACCAATTTTCTTTTTAATAGTTCAAAGGATTTGTCACATTCATGACTCCACTGGAACTCGACTTCTATCATTAAAATCTCATCGATTGGGAACGTGATTTCAGAGTAGTATTAGATGATTTTTTTGTAATACCCCATGTGACTAAAGAAGATTTTGATCTGTTTTTGGTTGACTGATGGTTTCAAGTCGAAGATGATTTAAATTTTTGTCATGTTGACTTTTATCCCATCCTTACATATAACATGGCCCAACAATATGCCTATAAGCGTGAAAAAGATACACTTTTTGATATTTAAAGATAATTGGATTTTCCTGCATATTTCCAACATCATTCTTAACCATTGGATGTGGTCTTTTAGTATGTTGTAGATAGTCCAGTCATCAAAGTACATGACCATTGTTTTATAAACACATTCTTGAAATCCTTTACCACACTCTTGGAGAAGATTGTTTGGGCATTTTTTAGGGCAAATGACATGACTTTGTATGCGAATGATCTTAATTTGGAGATAAATGTAGTTTTTTATTTATCCTCCTTTGCTATAGGTACTTGATTGTATCCATAGAATCCATCAGTGAATGAGTAACTGTAACACAACCAACCCATTAAGTACCCTTTTAAAGGATGGTGTATAATTGTTTTTCCTTCCTATAGCTTCTTTGAGTTCCTCGAAGAGAGGCACCATTATATTCTTCTCTCCGAGAGATTTCTAGCAACCTTAAACTTGTCCAAAATTGAGTTCTGGTTCGAGAGTTATGGCCTTCCGAAGTTTTCGGTGTGTCATTGGCCAGTGGCCACCTTCTTCGCCACGTGGATTCACTTTCCTCGTACCATCCAACATTGAATTGTTGCGGCCCCGATCGTCATACTTTGGAAATGACATGGCTGTGGAAGAAGGGTTTACAGGGCAAATCCTATGATGCTTCGTCGCAAGATTATTCACTTCTAGAACCTCGATGCTTCTTGTTTTCCCTTTTACCTTACCATGCAACCGACGCTTGAACCTATTCCTCTGGACTTCAGCCTTTCCACGCTATTTTGTACAACACTAAAGCTTCCCAAATTCCCAAAGCCTCTCTCTACTCTAGAATCTATGGTGGAATTATGTACACCATTGGATCTAATGGTTAAGATTTACCTGCACTTAACACATTGCTTAGACTTGACTAGAGGGGTGGGGTCTGACACCTAATTCATTTCCAATCCCACAATTTCACGAGAAGTTATCCAAAAACACCACATCACCATGATGCACGTGGGACCGTCCTATCGAAGTTTGACACTACAACAGAAGAAACTTCGGCACTTCGATGTTTCAACCACTTTTCTCTATTTGAAAATCCTTTGGAGTCCTGAACCCCAAAGTCCTGCCACGTGGCTCTGGACTTCAAATCTTTTGTATCTTGCATATTATCACTCCAAACACCCATAGTTTCGAAGTCCCAAATTCCCGAAGCAGGTCCCTCTTGCATACGTAGCATTCTACACGGGTGTCCCTACTACCATCTCCCACCTGGAAGATATGTGGCGATGATGCCACCTTGACACATGGTACCCATATCTCCCACCCTATACCATATACAATGATTCAACAAGACACGCAGATTCACCACGAGCTGACATGTGGTGTCTCTGTCACACCGTTGGACTCCACTGTGTACTTTGGCCACGTCATCTATTGACATCACTCTGGCCTTCGGGGAAATCCACACCTTGCATCCTGAATCGCTCAAAGTGGGGTTTATATGGAGAGACGAATAATGATCGGATGACCCATAATCTGCCCTGGTATGATCCAATGACTGACAAGGATTTGTGGCTCTGCACTCTCACGATCCACACAATCCTAAGTCTTTAGTGCTGGGGATAACCGGTTGGGAGGGTCATAAGGTAGCAAAAACACTTGTTGTCGGTCATCCCTTCCCTTACTCTATCCTTCCACTAACACTCAATCTAACGGTCAAGAAGGATACTGAAGGATCCTTAGATCTACGACTCAGTCTAATACCCTTGTTTCCCCCAGTTTGTAAATACAACTATAACTTGTCGAAAGGTTGTGGAAGACTAAATATGTGTGAATGATGGATTTGATGAACTTTTTTTTATAAAAGGTAATGTATGTATTTTCTGTTATTAATAGAAAATGGATAGTGTTGCATAATTGTTGAAAGGGGGGTTTTCCAAGATAGACCATGGTGCTATGAGAGAGATGGTGAGAGGAACCATAAATGGTTGAGATGGCCCCCCATCAAACCAATACCTTACTGGATTTAATGGCTCAATCCCAGAACAATCCTCTGACCCAGAAATGAATTACTAGTCAGACTGGTAGCTAGAAGAGTCCTCCTCAAGATTTAATGAGGGGATGGGGCAAAGTACCCATCTGCAAGAATTCCATACCTGACCATGAGATGGAGATTTAGAACCATGCAACCTTGCTGAGGAAGGAAAGAAAATAGGTCATTCGTGGGTAGAGGTAGGGTGGGGTGAAAAAGCAGAGTTGAAAGACCAATCTTGAGAAGATAAAAGAGCACTTGCAGCTCTATGGTTCGAGGGAGAACTGAGAAAGAAGCTCATTATAGGTGCAAGAATATGTTGGCAACATTTTCAGTCCAAGATAATAAACAGGGTTGACGAGTGACTGTGGAAGTACTCATGCAGACCTCCTTTCTTGGTACAGAGAAAACCAGTTGCCAAGATCATGTGGGAGGAGGAGAGTAACCTTTGTCCCTGACTGTCGCTGAGCAAGAAGAAAGAGTCTCTCTTAGAGCTTCGTGGTATAGCTTAGGGGTGGCCAGCGGTAAATCCATTCGGGAGTGGTTATACCTATGGTTGGGTGGAAACATGCACCCCTTTCAACAGTCGCTTCATGATATTTGGTTTCTAATAAAAAAATTCATACTATGTGTACTAAAATGGAAATGATGATTGAATATATACATATGTATATAAATACATATATATATATGTCTATGACTAAGTCCTGCATTGAATGATTAAGGTAGAAATGTGTGGTGTTTCTCTGTGAATCCATGCTTTTGAATGGTCTTCTATTTACCTTAGCTTAATAGATAAAGAGTTATTGGATGCGAGTCTGCAAGAGAGTTGGGGTAGGATTAACTAGAATGATTAAGTCCTGCCGACCTCTCAAATATACCTTTGTGGGAATTCCAAGTTCAAACTCTATGGAAGGAGGGTGCCTCCTTCAAACCCTTCACTTGTGTGATTGAAGGCCCATGTCCATGTCCTTAACCAATTCACAGCTAATGGATTAGCGTGTAGCCCACGAGAATTTTCAGAGGACCCATATGACCAAGTCGGGGAACCTTGTGCTAGGCTCGAAAGGAGGTAAGCCTTTCTGACTTCAGAAACCTAGGACTTCATAGCTATGGAGTGATTACAACCTTACCATTTGTAAATTGGCTGAATGAAACTGGTTGTTACGGTTACCCACGAGGTTGACCGACGTCTGGTGGTTTTCCCAACCATGGTAGATAAACTTGTCCCACCATTAAACCCTTATCCATTTACCAATAACGAATTAACATGAGCCACAGATCCGAGAACATTCAAGAGTCCCCTTGGTCGTTGGATCTACACCGAGGTAAGTCCAGTGAAGTCCTACTTCGGGAGAACAAATGTGTTATAACACCAAATTATCCTAACACTGGAGTTACGAATTGACGTAAGTCATGGATCTGGGTAGTCTATTAAGAACCTCTCTTAATCGTCTGATCATCCAGTGGAGGGACCCATGTATAGTACTTCGACGAAGTACTGCTTCGGGAGAGCAGAGTGGCAAAAATGCCAAAACCTCCGAAGGATGGAGCTACAAAGTAACGAGGACCGTAGATCTAGGGACCCTTTGGGATATCCCATGACCATTAGATCTAGACCGTGGTCAACCCGACATTGACCACTCCGGGAGAAAGGAAGAAGTCACACCACAGATTCCTCAAACACCGAAGTTACGAAGTAACGAAGGCCATAGATTCAAGGGATTATGTGGACACACCTTGACCGTGGGATCGAAGGGCTTGGAAAGCTATCAGTCCAGGGTGATGTGGCATGCTGGTGTCACCCATGGTGATGTGGACCCACGTTTGACGTGCCACATGTCATATGGATTTGTACGTTTCACAGACCCTATGTGCCCATTAAAATGTGACACATGCCACCCACTATAGGGGCTACGTGTCATCTCTTCCTTGTTGTGTGTCACCCTTGGCACTTTCTTACTTGGTCCATTTGGCGGGTGGAGTACTTGGGACCCACTTTTCCTTGCCTCTACGTCTAATACATCACCACCTGCAAGGGTGGACCCTTCGGGAGTCTAGGACTTCGGGACTCTGAAGGTTTGGGATGTATTGTCAAGGATAAGCTGAAAGGCCCTAAATCCAAATCCACATGGTGAGATTTCAGGCTCCTTCGGGAGTTCAGGAATTCAGGACTCCGGAGGACAGGCGTGCAAAAAGGAGACATGACATTCAATGCCAAAGTGTTGAACGTCGAACTTCCCTCTAGCTCATGTGTTAAATGAATACCATGTCCCGCTGTTGGATTGGATGATGGATGGACCTCCCCCATTGATACAGGAACTTGGGGATGGTATGAATGAGGTGGAGCCACGTGGCCCATGTCTGATAATGTCTGAAGAACTTCGGGAGGCCATAACTTGAAATCCAAAGCTCGGTTTTTAGTCTGGTAGCAGTCATTAGAGAGCTATGGTTGAGTAGAAGAGTATGGAGACCTCAGAGAGATGATTTGGGATTATTAAAGTAAGAAAATGTTTGATTCCCCATCCCTATAAAGGGTACTTAGGGGTCGGGTGTGTTACAAATTGGTATCATAGCATGGTTACAACACTTGGCCTACTTGGGGTCATGATTGAGTCGCATAAAAATCTTATTAGATACCCTTTAATGGTAACACCCTATCTTGCCCCATTCCTAAGAGGCTTAGTTAAACCTCTACTGAAGAAAGGAATGAAACTTTCTACTTTTGTATATGTTTCAAAAAATCTGAATTGTGTGTTGTTCATAAACTAGTAGATCATTAACTAACAGGAAAATGTTTTATCAGCACTCAAGCAGTCAGTGGACCACAGGAAAAATACAACATAAAGGATGGTGACACACCATGAATTGGGGGAAAGCTCCCACAATAGGGAGGAAAAATATATGAAAGGAGGGTGGTGGAAACCCCTCCAGATTTGGATGAAACTGTAAGAAGCCTCATGGAATAATTACAAATTTGTAAGGCTGACAATGAAAAGGATGATAAAAGAGCAGGAAAAGAAAATTGAAATTAATGCAGTCCTACTGCAAAGCTTATCATATATACAAAGGCAGCTGCAACATGGACCAAAAACTAGTCATGTGGACATACATCACACTAAGAAAACACAAATTCCACCTAAGATAAGAAATCATGGTCCTGAAAGTGGCCACACAAGGAGAAGCACCTCAAAGAAGGCCCAACATGGAGCCAAAAGACAATCATAGGAAGAATCCTCTGGTGAGGAAACTGACAACTCCAAGCTATAGTAACAAAACTAGTTCACATTCCCAGAGAGGAGTAAAGAAGAGGAACCATTCCAAGAGTCATGACCCTGAAGAATTCAAGAAAGCCAAACCACCCACTTTCAATGGAAAAATTAAGAAGGGGGAAGAAGAAAAAGTTTTGTTCCTTCGATTGAAGAAGTACTTCATATTCCATGACTATTATGAAAATTTAAAGATTCGAATAACCATTTTTAACCTGAATGGAAAGGCCTCCATTTGGTGGGAGGACCTTAGGAATGTGAAAGGAATCCATGAGAAGGACTTGTCATGGAAATAATTTGAGAAATATTTCAAGAAGAAGTATCTGTCAAAGAAATACTTTGATGGAAAGACCAAGGATTTCTATGAACTCAAGTTGGGACAGCTCACGATAGATGAATATATCAACAAATTACTTGAGTTGATAAGGCATGTGCCCTACATAAAGGATGAAAAGGTAAAGATGCAACGATTTATTAGTGGACTACCTCAGTTCTTCTGAGACAGAATTGAATTTGATGAGTCAAAGACCTTAGAAGAAACTATCTGAAAGGCAAGGTATTGCTATGAGAAATTAAAGAATAAGACAAAACCTCATGAGAACTTGAATAAGAAAAGTAATTTGGGATTCAAGAAGAAGGGGTTTAAGACCTCAAGATTTAAGAACCATGGGAAAGGTTCTAAGATGAGCCTTCCTACTAAAAGTGTGTATCAACAAAATTTCCCATCTCGGAGTTGAAATAAACCCTTTGGAGCATCCTCATCTAAGATTGATAACACAAAGAGAGAACCCTTGAAATGTTTGGGTTGTGGAGAAAAACATTTGTTGAGGGACTTCCCACATAGACAACAGAACAAAATGAGGTTCTACAATGTCCAATAGGCTACCACAGTCAATGATGTGGCTAGGATCATGCCACAAATTTACGTAGCCTTAAATAATAGACAAGCTAACCACCAAGCTTCAGTGGTGGAGATGGAAGGTATGATTGTCAACCATCTAATTTCCATTTTAATTGACCCTGCATCTAATTCGAGTTATTTTCCCCCTCAAACTATTGAGAAATGAAATTTGCAACAAGTTAAACATGTTAAATCATGGTTGGTACAACTAGCCACTAGAACCAAAAGAAAAGTAACAAAGGTCATACCAGCATGCCAATTCATTATGAATGGATTGCCCACCCAAGCAACCCTAAACATGCTCCCTTTAGGATCTTATGACCTATTGATTGGCATGGATTGGTTGGCTTCCCATAAAACCAAGTTCGATTGTTACAATAAAACTTTGGAGTGTGAAGATGAAGAAGGGAGAAAGGTAACCCTACAAGGGATTCAAAACCATGTCTCAGTGAGACAAATATCATCCCTTCAAGTAAAAAAGTATTGGAGAAAAGGATGCCCTTTATATGAAATAAAAGTGTTGGACTCTGTTGAGAACAATAAACCTAGCCTAGAAGACCATCCCATATTAAGAGAGTATAAATATGTGTTCCTAGAAGAAGTACCATATATACCTCCAAGAAGAGATATTGACTTTTCAATAGAACTTTCTCCAGGAGTGGTACCAGTGTCTAGATAGAATGAGTAGACCAGAGATGGTTGAGCTCAAGCTACATCTAAAGGAAATGATGGACACATGCTACATTTGGACTAGTGTGTCTCCATGGGGAGCACCAGCCTTGTTTGTGACAATGAAGGATGACACACTCATGTTGTGCATAGATTGTAGGCAACTCAATAATATGACCATTAAGAATAAGTATCCCTTACCAAGGATCGATGATTTCTTTGACCAGTTAAGGGGTGCCACAATTTTCTCCAAGATTGACTTGAGGTATGGATACTATCAGGTCCGAATTAAGGATGAAGACATCCACAAAATATCCTTTAGGACAAGATATGGTCACTATGAATTTGTAGTGGTGCCATTTGGGCTAACCAATGCACCAACCACTTTTATGTGATTAATGATTAATGTACTTAGTAAGTTCTTAGACATATTTGTATTGGTTTTCATTGATGATATCCTAATATATTCCAAGAATAGGGAAGAACATGAAGAACATCTCAAGCTAGTGTTTCAAGTACTAATAGAACATCAACTATATGCTAAGTTTAGTAAGTGTGACTTTTTCCATAAAAAAATCCATTACTTAGGCCATGTTATTTCTGAAGACAGAGTGACATTTGATCCTGACAAGATCAAATCCATTATGGATTGGCCTACCCCAAAGGATGTATCTAATATCATATCCTTTGTGGGCCTAGCAGGATTCTATAGGAGGTTCATAAAAGGATTTTCCAAGATTGGTTTCCCAATCACTTCCCTTCAGAAAAAGGGAGTTAAATTCCTTTGGACATCAGAATGTGAAGAGAGATTCAGAGAGATGAAATACCTTCTAACCAATGCACTTGTGCTAAAGATTTCAGACCCAAACAAGGACTTCCTTGTGTGTACATATGTATGTAAGGAAGGACTCAGAGGATTTCTTATGCAAGAAGAACATTTAATTTGCTATGAATCAAGAAAATTGAATGAGCATGAAATAAATTATGTGACCCACGATGTAGAATTGGCTTCCATAGTACATGCTTTAAAAATGTGGAGGCATTACCTTCTAGGTAGGAGATTTGTGATTATGACAAACCATAGTGGGTTGAGATATATGTTTGATCAACCAAAACTCAAAGCTATACACGCTATATGGATGGCTCTCCTTAGTGAGTTTGATTTCAAAATCAAACACATCAAAGGAAAGAAAAATAGGGTGGATGATTCCCTTAATAGAAGTATGAAAGTGATTCACTTGGCAGCTGTAAGCACCTATGAAACAGACGTCAAGGAGAGAGTAAAAAATGCACAAGAAACAGATGATTTTTTCAAGACTGTAAAATCATACTTAGAACAAGAGTCCTTGGAGATGAAGTATGAAGGTTATCAATTGTTGAATGATGACCTACTAACTTACAAAAGTAGGTTGTATATTCCAAATTGTGATGACTTGGAGAAGTTCATGATGGATGAACTACACAAAATACCATATACTGGTCATTTTGTTTATCAGAAGATGATCACAACCACTAGGAAACTATTTATTGGCCTGGAATGAAAAAGGACATAGCTGATTACTTGGCTAAATGTCTAGAATGTCAACAGGTTAAGGAAAAACACTGACATCCAACAGGGTTGTTGCAGCCCCTACCAATCCCCTAATGGAAATGGGAAAACATCTCGATGGATTTCATCACAGGGTTACTAAAATCGACCAAACAGAATGACGCCATCATGGTAATGGTGGAAAAATTGAGCAAGGTTTCTCACTTCATTCCCGTCAAGTCAACTTGCAAGGAAATATATATTTCCAGTATTTCCATGAAATAAATATTTAGACTGCATGGCATGCCTAAGGAGATCATATATGACAGACACAAAATTTACTTCAAGCTTTTGGAAATCTTTGTTTGCTGGTTTTGAAACTAAATTGCTATTTAGTACAACCTATCACCCTCAAACCAATGGACAGGTAGAGAGGGTAAACCAAGTGTTAGAGGACATGTTAAGGATGCATGTAATGCATCAACCTAAGAAATGGGAATACTACCTACCATTGGTATATTTTTCCTACAACAATGGCTATCAAGAGTCATTGAAGATGAGCCCTTTTGAGGCCGTCTATGGTAGACAGTGCAATATTCCAATTAGCTGGGATAATCCAGTAGACAGAATTACAATCAGGCTAGATATGCTGAAAGAAATGGAACAATAAGTAGTTCAAATAAAAAAGAATATGAAAATAGCTCAGGATAGACAAAAAAGCTATGTAGACAGAAAAATGACTCCTAGAGAGTTCAAAACAGGAGATCATGTGTATCTCAGAGTTAGACCCCGAAAAAGCTCCTTGAGAATGGGAGCTTGTGCCAAGATGGAACCTTGATATTGTGGACCCTTTGAAATTTTGGATAGAGTGGGACCTGTAGCATATATATTATCACTTCCTCCCATAGTGAAGGCACATAATGTTTTCCATGTTTCGTTATTGAAGAAATATGTACATGATTCTAATCATATAATTGACTGGTCTATGATTCAGGTGGAACCAGAGGGAGAATTCCTGCCATAACCACAATGAATAGTAGACATGAATAAAATCCCACTCAAGAACAAAACCATTGCACAAGTCAAGGTGCAGTGGAAACACTTTGGTTAAGATAAATCTACATGGGTAATGGAGGATGCCATGAAACACGCATACCCATTTTTGTTTACTTTTGTACATACAAAGCACATCGGCAGATAGAACATCGAGGAATATGTTCCTTTAAGGGGAGGGGATTGTAATACCCTTGTTTCCCCCAGTTTGTAAATATAACTATAACTTGTCGAAAGGATGTGGCAGACTAAATATGTGTGAATGATGTATTTTATGAACCTTTTGTTATAAAAGGTAATGTATGTATTTTATGTTATTAATAGAAAATGGATAGTGTTGCATAACTGCTAAAAGGGGGGGTTTCCAAGATAGACCATGGTTCTATGAGAGAGATGGTGAGGGGAACCATAAATGGTTGATATGACCCCCCACCAAACTAGTACCTTACTGGATTTAATGACTCAGACTCAGAACAATCCTCTGACCCAGAAATGAATTACCAATCAGACTGGTAGTTGGAAGAGTCCTCCTCAAGAGTTAATGAGGGGATGGGGCAGAATAATCATCTGCAAGACTTCCATCCTTGAACATGATATGGGGATTCAAACCCACGCAACCTTGTTGAGGAAGGAAAGAAAAGAGGTAATTCATGGGCAGAGGCAGAGAGGGTGAAAAAGATGAGTCGAAAGACCAATATCGAGAAGAGAAAAGAGCGCTTGCAGTTCTCTGGTTCGAGGGAGAACTGATAAAAAAGATCATTCTTGGTGCAAGAAGATGATGGAAACATTTTATGTCCAAGCTAATAAACGGGGTTGATGGGTGACTGTGGAAGTACTTTTGCAGACCTCCTTGCTTGGTACAGAGAAAACCAGTTGCCAAGATCCTGTGGGAGGAGGAGAGTAACCTCCATCCCTAATTGTTGTTGAGAAAGAATAAAGAGTCTCTCTCAAAGCATCATGGTCTATCTCCAGGGTGGCCAACAGTAAATCCATTCAGGAGTGGTTGTACCTATGGTTGGGTGGAAACATGCACCCCTTTCAGCAGGCACTTCACGATCTCTGGTTTCTGATAAGTATTTTCATACTTTGTGTATTGAAATGGAAATGATGATTGAATATATGTGTGTGTGTGTGTGTGTGTGACTAAGTCTTGCATTGAATGATTAAGGTAGAAATGTGTGGTGTCTCTCTGTGAATCCATTCTTTTGAATGGTCTTTTGTTTACCTCAACTTAGCATCTAGAGAGTTATTGGACGTGAGTCCGCAAGAGAGTTGGGGTAGGATTAACTGGAATGATTAAGTCCTATCGACCTCTCAAATCTACCTTCATAAGAATGCCAAGTTCAAACTCTATGGAAGGAGGGTGCCTCCTTGATACCCTTGACCTATGTGACCGAAGGTTCATGCCCATGTCCTTAACCAATTCATGACTAAGGGATTAGTGTGTATCCCATGATAATTTTTGGAGGACCCATATGACCAGGTCAGGGAACCTTGCGCTAGGCTCGAAGGGAGCTAAGCCTTTCTGACTTCAGAACTCCAGAGTGATTACAACCTTACCATTTGTAAACTGGTCGAAGGAAATTGGTTGTTACAGTTACCCAGGAGGTTGATTGGTGCCTAGCGGTTTCCCCAACCAAAGTAGATAGACCTATCCCACTGTTAAACCTTGATCCATTTACCAATCATGAAGTAACGTGAGCCACATATCTGAGAACATTCGAGAGTCCCCTTGGTCATTGGATCTACACTGAGGTAAGTCTGGTGAAGTCCTACTTCGGGAGAACATAGGTGTTATAACACCAAATTCCTCAAACATTGGAGTTACGAATTGACATAAGTCGTGGATCTGGGGAGTCTGTTAAGAACCCCTCTTAATCATCCGATCATCCAGTGGAGGGACCCACGTACAATACTTCGACAAATTCATACTTCGGGAGAGTGGAGTGGCCATAAAGTTGAAACCTATGAAGGCTGGAGCTATGAAGTAACGAGGACTGCAGATCTAGGGACCCTTCAGGATATCCCATGATCGTTATATCTAGACTGTGGTCAACCTTGGGTTGACCACTCTAGGAGCAAGGAGGAAGTCACACCATGGATTCCCCGAATGACGAAGTTACGAAGTAACGAAGGTTGTAGATTCAGGGGATTACGTGGACACACCTTGACCGTGAGATCGAAGGGCTTGGAAGGCTATCAGTCCGGGGTGATGTGGCATGCTAAGGTCACCTAGGGTGATGTGGAACCACATTTGACGTTCCATCTATCATATGGATTTGTACGTTTCACAGACCCTATGTGCCCATTCGAATGTGACACGTGTCACCCACTGTAGAGGACACGTGTCATCTATGCTTTCCGTGTGTCATCCCCGACACTTGCTTACTTGGTCCATTTGGTGGGTAGAGTAATCGGGACCCACTTGTCCTTGCCTATGCATTTAGTACATCACCATGTGCGAGGGTGGACCCTTTAGGATTCTAGGACTTCGAGACTCCAAAGGTTTGGGATGGAGTGTTGAGGATAAGTTGAAAGGCCTGAAGACTATAGCCACGTGGTGAGATTTCAGGCTCCTTTGGAAGTTCAGAAATTTGAAACTCCAGAGGAGAGGCGTGAAAAAAGGAGAAGGGACGTTCAACACCAAAGCGTCGAACTATGAACTTCCCTCTAGCGCATGTTTTAAATGAATACATGTTGGGCCCCAACAACTCCCCCTATATTTTTACAAAATTTAAAGGGCCCCTATTAAAATCTTGATAATTATAATGAGCTACAAAATCAACCTTTTCAAATAGTTCCATACATTGGCTTGCTTTGAGACAAAATTAAGACATTCACTATAGTATGAAACATTCATTACAAGAGTATATGTCAAAAGTTAAAAACGAGCATAAAAATCTCAATTTAAACAAAAACGTTAATTTTTATCAAATGTTTATTTTTGTTTAAATTATGATTATGTGTTCATTCTTTTGTTCATTAGCAATTTTGACTATTTTGAATAATGTGTTCAATACTTCATCAAATTTTATCTTGGTTGGTTTCTCATTTTCATAAAATCATTGGGTGATATTAATTAATTAAATTCTTTTTTCATTTTGCATCTCATAATAATAATAAAAAATAAAAAAGAATTATCTATCATTTGTTTGATTTTGTAAAAAACCAAAATTAATATTTTTCTCTTCTCCATTAACTTAAAGCTTCTAGAATTAAAATCATATTTGAAAGGAAAATATAAACAATGTTTGTTTAGAACTTATAGTTAGTTTAAATTCATTTTTTATTTTTCTAGATTTTGTTTTATTCTAAATTTTTAGGTTATTAATTTAGGTTTCTTTATGTTTCACAGGTTTCTATTATCAAATATTTGATACGGATCTGATCATGGCTTGATTTTATTATCCAAATACGTTCAAGATGATTGATCCAAAAATAATAATGGATTGCTACAAATAATTTTATGAGCAACAACAGATAAAATTTGGAAAGGTGTCAAGATCAGACACACGATTTTGGAGGACTGATTGCAGACAAACCGTGAGGAATTTGGAGAAACGGTTGAAAACCCAGAACCAAAATGGACCCATTTACCTTCCTCATAGATATTTTCCAAAAAAAATGCACGATTTGAGAAATATTTGGGTCTCTTTTAGAGGCAAATTTCAGGTGGCGGAAATTAATAGTGATGCCCAGACTCTTCGTTCATTTTATAAATATATGAGAAAGATCAGAGCCAAGGGGATCCAAGAATTGGAGAGGAGGATTTTAATCCTTTCTCTTTTGTATATTATTGTTTTTGTAAAGTTTTTATTTGTTTTCAAATGGAGTAATGGATGGCTGGAAGCTTTGGGAGAATAGACGAGTATTTTTAAAGAAGAATATGGAATTCCAGGTTGTTTAATGGCTTTTGTCCTGTGAGTAAAATGGTTTTATTTTCATATAATATCTTCATATTCTTTGAATAATTTATTATGCATTGATTTAAATAGCTTTAGTCTTTTTTATCAATACATGGTTAATTATTATCATTTATATATTAATTTTTCCAATCTT
>JZKD02S1899495.1:703255-716031 GCA_000966675.3 Picea glauca
CTTAATGGCTTTTGTCCTGTGAGTAAAATGGTTTTATTTTCATATAATATCTTCATATTCTTTGAATAATTGATTATGTATTGATTTAAATAGCTTTAGTCTTTTTTATCAATACGTGGTTAGTTATTATCATTTATATATTAATTTTTCCAATCTTTAAGAGTCTATTATCCAAAACAATTCTTCCAGGACTACAATATCGGCATGTGATTTTGAGAAAGAATATGGGAAAGTAATTCATCTTTGGCTTTAGACCTGTGTGATACTTATTCCATTTCATTCTTTCATTATTGTTGTATTATGAAAATGTTATAACGGTTGATTTTAGCTTTAGCTTGTCAATCATATGGTGTTTTCATACTGTTAAATGTTATATGCTGCCCATAATTTCTTATTCCATTTTTTTATGTGTGATCAATCAATCATTTGATTATTATGGAATTTATTTCTATTGTTAAATGATGGATAATATCAATACCCAGAATTGAGTTTTCTTTCGTTCTTAAATATTGATTATCTTAAGATCACACGATTTTTAAATTAGTTGTCTTCCTGTTGTTATTAATTTACTCCAATATCAAATACTTATTTGAATGCATTATGGAAGTGCTAGTATTGTTCTGTTATAAGTTTCCCTTAACAACAGTACAGGCATGATCTCATACAACACAGAAAGATAAATACCAGTTTCGTTGATTAGCGACAGGTTATTATGTGTGTTATTTAGTTAAGTTGTTTATGAATGAAACAATGAATGTATGGTTAATCTTTGACTATCCACATGTTCATGTTTCATTAACTGTTTTGCAAGATTCTTTAAATTTATAAAAGAAAAAACAATAAATATTTTTATGTGCTTTCTTTATCTGTTTCCTAGAAGCAATCATTTTTCCATTTATTTTCGTAAGTTTCGATTAAAACTTGCAGTGTGTAAATCATGTAAATAAATGAGACTTGTATATCTTCTGCTTAAATACAATAATTACATTAGAGCATATGTACATATATATATATATATATATATATATATATAGTGTTTAGTAATTAGTTAGTTATTTATCTATTTTATTTGTTTCTTTTAGGATTCTTATATTGGCTAACGAAGCCATTAAACCCGTCAGAACGAGTTACACCAAACGGCTTGGGTTATTTAGACAACCCTGGACCAGACTCACTCTTCCAGTTGATGGACGGTCAATTTCGTTCGTCAACAATACCTTGTCCCTCCGTTGGATTGGACGGTGGATGGACCTCCCCCATGGATGTAGGAACTTGGGGATGGTATGAATGAGGTGGAGACACATGGCCCATGTTCGATAATGCCCGAAGAACTTTGGGAGGCCATAACTTGAAATATAGAGCTCAATTTTGAGTCTAGTTGTAGTCGTTAGAGATCTACGGTTGAGTAGAAGAGGATGGAGACCTCAAAGAGATGATTTGAGAGGATTAAAGCAAGATAAATTTTGATGCCCCATCCCTAGAAAGGATACTTAGGGGTTGGGTGTGTTACACTCACGTTACTTCGCGACCAATAAGTGGATCGGGGTTTAACAAAGGGATGAATCCCATGATAATGGGTAAATGACCGCCAACTTTTAGTCAACTGTTAAGTTACCGATACGATAGGTCACCTTCGACGCATTTAGGATGTTGCAATGTTCATTCACCCCGGATATCTAGACTGTCGAAGTCCCAAATAACTTAGCTCCCTTTTTAGTGTAGTGAAGGGTTCCATGGTCCTGGTCCTATTGAAAATTTTCAAGGTCCAGAGGCTACACTCCTAACTCTTAGCCGAAATTTGGTTAAGTTTGTGGGCATGAGCCCGTGGTCTCTTGGACGATTGGTTTGAAGGAAGTGCCTTCCATTCACATAACTCAAGTTCTATAATAGGGAAAGGTATTTTCAAGGGATCAACAGGAATGTAGTAGTCCCATAGAGTCTATCCCGAATCTAGAATTGTGAAGTTGATCCTTGCGAAAATAGCTTGAGGATTTTCCAACCAGCACAGAGGCTAAACTTGTCATCTTACAACCATTAAAATGAAGAATTTTACAAAAGAACAATAAGCATTATTACCATCAATTTCATGTGAGGCACATTTAGACACAATAAAAACATTCAACCATTTCATTTTTGTTAAAGTACACAGGGTATATGACGCACTTATTTGTATTGCAACTTACAACTACCAAACTGATTGTGGGTGTCCACCTTTCCACCCAACAATAGGCTCATAGGAATTCACTCTTAGCACTTTGGCCACCCTCGTGCCAAGCCATGATATCGCTAGGGAAACTTCTCCAAATTCTCAGAGATCCTCTCTCTATCACATCCTCTGTGAGGTTTATCAGGTGCTCCCTCAGCATCAAGCTCACGACCTTCTTCTCAAGTTAGGTTTTTTGGGTTCTCTTTCCAAAATCAAGAAATGTATCGGGGAGGTTACTCTCCTCCACCTCTCTGGTAGTAGTAAAAGTCTCCCTTCTTCCCCACTGATCTCGGGACCTCCACAGGGTTTATCAGATGCCTTCCCAAATGGTTTTCCTTTGTGCAAGAGATTCCCTTCACAGCTACATTGTCCCTTGACACCCTCTCCTTCCAACACTAGTTTATTTCCAGCCAACACCAAGCTCGTGACCCTCTTTTTCTCCAGTCTGGGCTTCAGGTATTCTATGCTCCAGTTCATATATCTTCCACGATTTCTATGATTTTTTTATTGCATGTGAGTGTGCATTCTTTTCAACAATTCTTTCCTCAGAGACTGAATTCCTCCTCTAGTTCTTTCCTATAAACATAACAACTTAACCTTTCAGTTCTTCCTTCTGAACTAGATAGCCTCATACGCTCTCCTCTTTCTATGGTGTTTTTCTTCTCTTATTATATCCAGGTCGCACGCCCCCCTATGGGAATGGTTTCCTTCTCTTCTGCCTTCATGTGTATTCTTGCATGCCTTTTTCCTCTCCGAGAAGGTTATGGACATGTCATATTCCTTCTGTCAAAAGGAACTCAGGTCAATCTGGTCCTGTGGGAAACTGCACTATGTGGTACTTCGGTCTGACATTTTTTTGTCTCCTCAGCCAGACCCTCCATGCTTCCATTCATTGGGGTAGTTGATTGTTCAACCACTAGTCCTTTCTCATAAATTTATTTTTCTTGGAATCAGGATGAGGCTCATTATTTTGACATAATTAACCCTCTCTGCAGTTTCCTCACTCTTTCCTTTAGTGATATCATGGAAAATACTTCAAGGATTCAAACCCATAGTCAGTTGTTGGAAATATAAATAATAATACATTTACATTTTTCACATGCCATAGAATGGTAATAATAAATAATGATTAATTACAAGCTCGGGGAAATAGGGGTATTACAATCCCCTCCCCCTTCAAAAGAACATATTCCTCAGTGTTCTTTCTCAGTAACACTCGTCATGCCTTTGTCATTCAACTGCTTCATAAATATCGATCCTCTATTGATCCTTTTTCTTGGTCAGGTCCTTTCTATACCCTTGGCTTTCGTCACATACCTTCAATAATTTTGGACAACAAGCATATTAATCACATTTTCATGCAAAAACATCTTACTGTTGTGAAAAATTCAAGAGGAAAATTTTCATAATCTAGCACAATACTTATCTGTGCAGTTCATGGGTTTACATCCATATGGTTGTCTTGTTATCTTGGCTCACTATTTTTCCTTGACATACCCATTGTGTGCATGATCCCAATCAATGGTTTACTAGAATGATCAAAGTCTCCTCTTCCTTGTGGTCACTCACCCTCTAGGCCCAGGCTCAAGCATCCTCTTCTCTGCTATACAGTCCCTTGGGCAATCCATCTTGCATTGCCAAGGCTTTCTCACACAAGAAGAGTTCTAGAGACTTCATTGAGCCTTACATTCAAGTCATCCCTATAACCTGCTTTGTTGAGGCATCCCTCTGGCTTGTGTTACCACAACACAACATATTCTAGGGCAATCATGGCTTACCACAGGGTTCTCGTGTCTCAACAGTATCCTTTTTCATGCTTTCCAGCTTTGAAAGCATTCATTTGTCCTCCCTAGATAGATATTTTCATCTCACCTGTATCACAAGTATACAAAAATTATGAGATATTATCATCAATTCCAATTTATAATTTCTTTCAAATATGTCACCCACAGATTTCCAAATTCCACATTTTTATTTTTCAAATCTGTTCCACACAAGAACCAGATTCATGAGTATGGGATTTTTCTTCCCATATCAAACTGACTTAGTAGGAAATTGGTCTTCTTTATGGGCTTACAACACTGCCATATCCAAGACCCTTTTCTTCCTGCAATTTTAACATTCCTCGGCCAAACAAATTGTTAGTTTTCATGCACACTATATTTTCATCACACACTTGCAGTGACTCACAAACAATTTTAGAACTGTGCATACTAACAATAAAATTCATTTGCTCAAAAATAAAATATCATTATTTACGTATGCATCCTTTCAACATACCAAAATTTCCAAATGCAATCCAAATATCAAATGATTTTAATCAATGTGCCAATATTCATGGCCACATCCATACCCAATGTACCCTTACATTGGGTTCAAGTTTTCCCCACTAATGGAAAGCGCTTTGTCATGGTGTGTTGGAGCTCAACTAACCTCTTCACCATAAGTTTTAATCATTCTCATTCACTCTTATATCAGGACTATGCTTCCTGCTACATGTTGATCATGATCCGAAATCAACATACATGAAACTAAAATTTTCACATAAATGCATTCAATCATTCTTCCTTCATTAGTAACCAGGGATCCAACACTCATGGCCACCCAAATTCTCTTTTCTTTAACACCTCTACAATTCAAGTAGAGTATTGAAAGGTCCTCCTTCCTTAATGGGAAATCTATTGTCTTCCCTCCTATGCAACATGCATTTCCTCAATGCATTTCATGCAATGTGCTAATTATGAGAACCTTTATTCTCAATCTCTCTAGATTGGTCATGGTACCCATGGTACTCCTTACTCATGCATTTTCTTGCAAGCATTATAACTCACCCTTGAATGGTATAGACTTCCTCTCTCTATTATTCAGATTCTTCTTTCCCGAATCTTACCTTGCTTGGGTAACAATGGAATACAACAACCACTCAAAATTATTTTCATATCATTAAGATAATGAAATATTTTCAGAAGGGATTCTTACCAAATCTCTTCATACCTTATGCCACATAGGCATGAACATTTTTATACATGTTCTGGCTGCTAGCACCCTTCTTCCGATCTGTACCTCATTAGTAGTGCTCCATGGGGATCCCAAAGTCCCTTCAACAATATTTTAACAACAACCCTCTCATAGTCATCCTCTTTTTGAGGTTGTCCATCATTGAAAATTGTCTTTCTCAACAACTCTAATTTCTTTCTACACATGGCATACACCACAAATATATTAGTCATCATGTAAAATAAAAAATGCATGTATCATAGCATTCAAATCAATAAAAAAATTCGGATATGTCCTAACATATCCTTATGCACTTCATCACATTATCCTTAATGTCTTTCATGAGTGCAACACAAACAATTCTCAATTGTTTCTACAATCATACAACCATCATCACTATGGTGTCAAAACATTTACTTTCATCAGCACACCAGTTTCTCATCCCAGAGAAAACATAATATACAAAAAGAAAGGAGTTAAGGGTTCTTCCCCTCTTCCAACTCCTTCTACACATCCTGTGAATTTCAGTCCAGCTGTGTTATTCCAAGGCCTCACCGCCTTTACTTAATATGGCTCAACCAATTCTATTGATTTAAACATACTCATTGGTTTATTTTCCTTTTACCAGTTGTATTTGTTTTCACGGTTGTTCTTTCAAGGACTACAACTCTGTTAAGCAATTCATAGTTTTTAAAGTGAGAAAAGTATCCCCCCGTTTCCCTTCTTTGCTTCTACAATTTACACACTGTTGGGATCTTCCTGCTCTTTTCCTTGACCATCCTTGGTTAGGATCACCCTAACCTTTTGGATACACCAGCATGCTCCAATAGAAAAAATGTTTTTGTTCATAATGAATCATGAACCTGTGCATTCTGCACATTACCATTCAGTTATCGGAATGGTCAACATTCATTTGTTAGCCTTCCTTTCATGCATTATACTTTGAAATGTAAACCATGATTCTTAGTTATATATGTATATAGGCTTGCAGCCCACTGCTCATTTCTGAGCAATCATTAGGGTTGTGACTTTGTTCTCCTGGCAGGGTCTTTACACAATTCCTTCACAGGGAAATCCTTTGGCATGCAACTTCCTTATTGCATATCCATCACTACCTTTGATGGCCTCAACCTTGAGTTAGCTTCAAATTTACCACTTTAGTTGTTTACCAAATATTCCATAAGGAATATAAACATGGATTCCTATGATGTATTCCAAATACACATTAAAAGCATGTCCTTTATGTTATCATCTTGATTTTAAACTGTGCTTTCATGCACTTAATCACATGCTTTAGCATGTTGTGTGTGTGCCCACCATAGGCACCATTTACAGTTTCATTTCCATATTGATTGAAAACTATTTAGTTCATGATTGTTCACAATAATTTACATGTGGTCCTCAAAATCATAATCACGTTTCCTTTTATCATGACAACAGAGCATCCTTGTTCATTTACTCGTTCATATATTTATACTATCTTCTCCTGAGGGAATGGAACACATTCCCCTCAAGCTATTATTCAAAACAAAACTTTCATGACTCATCATAATAGAGTCATCCATGCATCCATAGTATTCATTCAATCTTGTCAAGTACAATTCTTTCCTTACATTTTACTCATCGAGGTAGTCACATTGTGCCTTTAGTATACATATACTCATACATCATACATGTGAATCACTTGAACATTTAATATCCTTCATTCATATCTACTTGGTCTTAATCTCATTCTTCGTATCAAGAAACCTCACAATGCATTAAATTCATGCACTCGAGCATATATAAACATAAGTAAACATTCATCATGAAAACTCATTGCTTGCACCCTTTCCATCTCCTTCATGGACATATCAAACTTCCAGAGCCTTCTCCCAAGGATATTATTATCATTCTCATGACAAGTTTCATAGAGATACTCAACACTAAAATTCTCTCTCTGTTGAGAGCAAGTTTAACATACATAGTCATAACCATGTCCCCCTTTCCTGATGACAACAACCAATAAGAAGGAATTCTTCCTCAACTAATATAAAATTATTCAACAACCCAAAAACACTATCTGGGCAATTCCAACAGTGCCCAAGGAAACAAGGCATCTTATCAAGCTTCTTTTTCATGCCTCAAACCAATTTTGGTTTACAGACCTTTTGTCAATGGAATCATTTACTAGATTTCGTCTCACTACTACTTGAGCATACCAAACCATATCTATATGGCTATCATCCACCACTGGATGTCAATCTGACCCATTGGTCATCTAGAAGTGTCCCACCTCCTTTACCACATTCAGGATCAACATTTAATTAACTATTTTACCTCATTTATAATGAATTTTAATGTCTAATAACATTTGGACTATTTCCTTAAAGCCCAAATACAATTTCGAGGTATGTTGCTTACTAAGTATTTTAATACAGAACTCTATAGTATCTTTAGATCATAATTAGTCTTGGCTCAAGACCTCCACGGGGTTTATCAGATGCCTTACCATATGGATTTCCTCTATGCAAGAGAGTCCCTTCACAACTACATTGTCCCTCAATGCCCTTTCCTTCCAGCATCGGTTTCTTTCCAGCCAACACCAAGCTCGGGACCCTCTTTTTCTCTAGTTTGGGCTTCGGGTCTTCTATGCTCCAATTCAGAACCCTTCCATGAGTTATATGATCTTTCTATTGCACGTGCTCATGCATTATTTTCAGCAATTCTCTTCCTCAGAGACAGAATTCCTCCTCTGGTTCTCTCTTGTAACCATAACAACTTAATCTTTCAGTTCTTCCTTCTGAACTGGAGAGCCTCACACACTCTCCTCTTTCTCTGGTGCTTTTCTTCTCTTAGCATATCCAGGTTGCATGCCCCCATGTGGGCATAGCATCCTTCTTGTTTTCCTTCGTGTGTATTCTTGCACGCCTTTTTCCTCCCCATGAAGGTTCTGGACCTGTACTATTCCTTCTTTCATAAGGAACTCAGGTTAATCTAGGCCCGCAGGAAACTGCACTTTGTGGTACTTCGGGCTGACATTTTTTTGTCTCCTTAGACAGACCCTCCATGCTTCCATTCATTTGGGTAGATGATTTTTCAACCACCATTCCTTTTTCATAAATTTATTTTTCTTGGAATCATGATGAGGCTCATTATTTTGGCAAGGAGAATTGGGTCATTTTGACATAATGAACCCTCTCTACAGTTTCCTCACTCTTTCCTCTAGTGATATCATGGCCAGTACTTCAAGGCTTCACCCCCACAATCAGTTGTTGGCAATCTAAACAATAATACATTTACATTGTTCACATGCCATAGCATGGTAATCATAAATAATGATTAATTATAAGTTGGGGGAAACATGGGTATTACATTAACTTTCATGTCCTGCTACTTCATTAATAATCTTATCAGCAAATGGCATCAGGGATGGATCGATCATTGTGAGTTTATTCAGTTCTCGAAAGTCGACACAGATTCTTAATTTCTTTGGGTCATGCTTCCTCAGTTGCATGACCATGGGGATTTCCCATACTAAATTGTCGATAGGATATATAATGTCAGCAACAAGCATTGCTTCAATTTATTTCTGGACAATGGGATTGTATTTGTGTGCTAGCTTATATGGTCTCCTTTTAACAGGTTTGGCACCAGGGATGAGTTTGATTTTCACCTCACCCATCTCTTGTATCATTCCCTTGAGGTCTTTATAGCCTCGTGCAAAGACATCTTGATGTTGTTTTAGCAGGTCGACTATTTCCATGGTTTGCTTGTCGGACCAATTGTCACCTATTCTAGCCATTTTTGGTTGTTCATCTAATGAAATGTCAAATTCCTTGGTTTTAATTTTTGTATCCATCCATTCAGGCATTTTGACTTGTCCAATTGCAATTATTCTTCCACAACTTGATTATAACTCAACGAAAAGTTAGTTTTTCGCTATCGTATCTCTCTTCCTTTTCTTCCTTGGTTACGGAGTAGACCATTTTTACATGATTTTGTAATCCTAGATAGGTTTTCTTCCATCAAAAGCTATGTCCTGTAAAACATATGTTTTCCATGTCTATTCGACGAGTTATTATCTTATTTGAATTGTGCATCGATATTATGTTGCAAGTCGAAGTCGATCCCATATTGACTTTATTTTTTCCTTTTTTCCTGACTTTTTTGGGGAATCAGTTGTTCTAAGAATTTTTCTCTCTTTTTTTACTTCGTTCAATAGTGCTTCTTCGAGTCTGAATTTGAAGTCTTTATAGAAGTTATTTTTTTATTTTATTCTAGTATAATGTGTGTCCACACGCTTCCTCAATTTTATACCATTTGTGGGGTATGTCATTCAATGTGTTTGGAAACAAGTGAGGCCATACCCTTTCATCTCTATAGCCTACTTTCCTCCATTAATTCTCACATTCCTAGATGTGAGCGATTGGGTTGAACCTAGGTTTGAACATTAGGATGTCGATATTGGATGATATTCTTTTCCCCCTTGTAACACACCTAACCCCTAAATAGACATTCTAGAGGTGGGGCATCAAATTTTCGCTTTCCCTGGTTCATTTTCAGTCCGTTAGTTAATAAAAACCCTCTAATCAGCTTCCTCAAAACTTACATCTCTTACTCTATGCTTGAACCAACTAGCGGGGTCTTCCTCATGACCTCAGGCTGAAAACCGGGAGCTAAGAGCATGCATTAGCAAAGGTTTTAGCACTTCAGAGGTTCCCAGACTCCGGGAGTTCCAAAGTGTTGTCAAAATCTCAGATCACTGAACAACAGAGGGTATCAACACTCCATGCCCTCCGCCGAGATATACGATTTAAAAGGGCTTCGACGTTCGGAATCGAACATTCCTATATCCTAATCCTCGAAATCCCGTAATCTCGCCATGTTCCCCTAGCCCTTTGGTGTTTGGCGATCAACTATCGTCATTAGAATTTTGGCCTTCGACGATCGATGATTCTCGTTGAGTATTTCTTTTTACCATACTATGCCCCAACTCCCAAACTCCTGATATCTCACCACGTGGCCTTGGCCCTTCAGCAATCAACATTTAGCATTTTGTGTTGGTCATTCTTAAATTATAACAAACCCCAAAATCCCCGAACTCCCGAAGTTACCTAAAATCCTAGAGTCTCGTATACGTAACCAACCACGTCATCATAGATTGATAACTTCTCGGTCCTTCAATATAACAGTCCACAAGATTCCATGTAGATCCATAGATCTATGATTCTCATTACTTCACGGCTTCGGGCTTCGACGCTTACCGAATCCTCTTGACGCAAATCCCCCAAAGAGATAAGTCTCTGGACTCTTAGATCTTGCGCCACATGTCCTCTTCGACCAATGATCGAGATTTACTTTGGTGTTCACGACTTCGATGGTTTTCACACCTTGAAAACCCTTGGCCAAAATCCTTCGGAGTATGAAGTATCTGGACCACATGATCTCTTTCCACGTACCCATTCATCCAACGGTCCTAGTTACTTCAATAGTTTGACATTTCGAGAGTTCAACGTGTATCCCTTGACTTTCCCTCCATACCACACTAGATCTGTCGCCAAGTGTACGTAGCCTCTATGACCAAGATTTACTACGACTTGTAGAGCTTGGGTGAAACTCACGCATCCCTATACTGTCGAATACCTAGACTCTCAGATGATCGTTGATCTGTGGACACATGTCCCTTCCTTTTCAACAGTCCATATTTACTCTGCGACTCTGACGTTTGAGAGTTTTGACGCTAGACTACTCCTATTCTCCCGAAGTAGAAATTCGCCGAAGCGCTTAATAATTCCCTTCCTACATCTGATCTAACAGCTAAGAGAGATCTACCTTGGACCCCCCATATCGACGACCCTCATTGATTCATGACTTCGACCTTCGGCTACTTTTGAGGATTGTTGAGTCACAAGTCCCAAAGTCCTGAAGCCGAAAGAGTTATCCCCTTTTGGACTAGCACAGATTTCCCAGACTCCGGTCACATGGATACTTTGGAAATTCTAGGAACTAAGTGCTACTCCTTTAGCATTAATTGGGTTAAGGACTTGGGCACGAGACCTTGGTCATATGGGTGAATCGTCTAAGGGAAAAACACCCTTCTCTCACAGAATTCAGCCTTAACATTCCCGATAAGGTAAACTTCATAGGGTTGGAAGGGCTTAGGCATTCCAGTTGATCATACCCCTTCTCTCATGTGGATTCATATCTCATGACTATATAGTAGAAAAATTGAGATAAATTGAAATATCATATAGATATAGCAGTTTACATAAATCATAGATATTTTCTAATAACTATTCAGATACTAAAAGACTGAATCATAAACTCAGATATTTCATCATCACATTCAATATAATACACGGAGTATGAAAATACTTATTAGAACTGGAAAATGCGAAGAAACTGTTGAAAGGGGTGCATGCTTCCTCCCAACCATAAGCACAACCACTCCTACTAGATTTACCACTAGCCACCCCCGAGCGATACCATGATGCTCTGAGAGAGATTCTTTCTCTTTGCTCCACAATAATCAGGGATGAAGGTTACTCTCCTTCTCCCACAGGAAATGGGTGTTTGGTTTTCTCTACTCCAAGAAAGGAGGTCTGCATGAGTACTTCCTCAGTCACTCACCAGCCTCGTTTATCAGCTTGTAGCCAAACCCTTCCCATGGATTCTTATAGCCAGATCGAGCTTACTGCTCATATTTCTCCTCTCAACTCCCGAGTTGAAGTATGCTTATTGCTCTTCTCTGGAGAGTGTTTTCCTCTACTTTGTTATCTCATAGATCTGTCTCTTTCCCCGAATTACCTCCTTTATTTCCTTCCTAAGAAAGGTTGCATGGGTCCAAATCCCAATTCGTGGTTAGGCCTGTAATCCTTATAGATGGGTGTTACACGTCAAAATTGCTCAGCTGGATAAGTGTCGCATTGTCCCTCTCAATCGTCGTAAGTGTCACATCTTCCCTACAACTTTCGCAAGTGTCGCAAGTTGGTCACTAGTGTCGCAAACGATGTTCAGACATAATGCCATGATAATGACACTAAGGAGGCACTTATAACATCTCACATGACTGATTTGAAGGAGGAGAACTGGTTTACTGGAGTCAAATAACTCTTGACACCTGAAAGAAACCCTGAAACAAAGGTTTGGAGGGGGAGCGCTCCCCTACTTCAGCTCCAGAAGCGTTGGTGCTCCCCTATAATGCTTCAGGGAGTGTTATAACGCTCCCCAGCCCCTTTTGGAGGAGCACTGCTCATCTTGAGAGTGTTGGCACTTCCCCAAGGCTTACCAAGGAGCGCTACAATGCTTTGATGCCCCTTTTGAGGGAGCGCTCCCTAGTCTGGGTCAGTTGTTGGTCCGTTGAGGAGAATAAGGGGAGGATATTTTGAGATTATGAGGCAGTTGTGCTCGACTTCTTGGTTTCATCAAGAGATCCCTGATCTAAGTAGAAGGGTCCCAACTTGTTCTAAAGATAAATCAAGAGGTTAAGCTCCTCTTAACCTATATAAACAGGCTCTATGATGGTGAAAAGGGGGAAGAATTGCTAGCATGAAACCTATGATCTCATAGGAAACACACAGTCAGCCAAAGG
>JZKD02S1899495.1:733824-756004 GCA_000966675.3 Picea glauca
CAGTTTTATGGATGTCTTCACCCTTGATTCGGACTTGATGGTATCCCGACCTCAAGTCAATCTTTGAGAAAATAGACGCTCCTCCCAACTGATTGAATAGATCATCGATCCTGGGAAAGGGGTATTTGTTCTTTATGGTTACTTTATTGAGTTGTCTATAATCTATACACAGTCTAAGGGGGCCGTCCTTCTTTTTCACAAACAGGACTGGTGCTCCCCATGGGGACACACTGGGTCGAATATAACCCTTATCCATCATTTCTTTCAAATGTAATTTGAGTTCCACTAACTCAGGTGTGCTCATCCGGTAGGGTGTCCTAGACACCATCACCGCTCCTGGTGCGAGCTCTATCGAGAAGTCAATGTCTCTTCTCAGAGGTAGACCCGGTACCTCTTCCAGAAACACATCTCTGTATTCTCTCAGGATAGGGTGATCATCAGGGCTTGGTTTAGCACCTTCGATGGTTTTCAACACCTGTATTGCATATAGGGGACAACCCTTTCGACAATACTTTCTCATTTGCAGGGCTGATATTTGCCTCACCGATCCCTTGAAGGGTTATCATTTTTCCTTCTTTGCTCACACATTCTAAGGTTTTATGGTAATAGTCTAGTTTGGCTTTATGGGCAGCCAACCAGTCCATACCAATCAACAGATTGTATGATCCCAGGGGTAATACATTAAGGGTTGCTTGGGTGGGGAATTCACCCAACCTTAGTTGGCAGGCTGGTATGACCTCACTACCTTTCTTTTGGTGCCAGTGGCTAACTGTACCAACCATGGCTTAGTTTTTTTTTGTGGCTATAGCTTACACTTATCAACAGCTTTAGGGGCTATATAACTCAAATTTGAACCAGGGTCAAACAAAACATACACTAGATGGTTGAAAATCATACCTTCTGTTTCCACCACTGAAGCTTGGTGGTCAGCTTGGTTATTATCCAAGGCTACATAAATTTGTGGCACACTCCTTGCCACATCATTGACTGTGGTAGCTTCCTGCATGTTATAAACTTTCCGACTGTTCTGTTGTCGATGTGGACAGTCTCTCAGGAAATGCTCTTCTCCGCAACCCCAACATTTCAGAGGTTCTTTCTTTGGGTTATTAGTCTTCACTGATATAGGTCCAAAAGTTTTATTTTCGTCTACTGAGGGAAAGTTATGCTGGAGTACACTCCGGGTTGGAAAGTTCATTCTGGGGTTCTTTTTGTCGTTTTTAAATCCTGAGGATTTGCTCCCCTTTTTCTGAAATCTAGAACCACTCTTTTGTTTCCAGTCTCCACGAGACTCAACCCGATGTCCATATTGTTCATGAAAATATGTTTCCTTTCGTATAGTGTCTTCTAAGGTCTTTGGCTCGTCAAATTCAATTCGGTTCCGATATTCCTTGGGTAGCCCACTGATGAAGCATTGCGCCTTCACCTTCTCTGCTTTGATGTAGGGTACATATCTCAATAAGTCGACGAATTTATTGACATATTCCTCTATAGTGAGTTTCCCCAGTTTGAGTTCATAAAACTCTTTAGCCTTCTCGTCGAAATATCTTTCCGACAAATACTTCTTCCAGAAGTACTTCTCAAACCGTTTCCAAGACAGGTCCTCCTCGCAGACCCCTTTCATATTCTTAAGATCTTCCCACCGGATGGAAGCCTTTCCGTTTAGATTGAAAGTGGATACTCGGGCCTTCAAATTTTTTGAAAAATCATGGACTCTGAAATATTTCTTCAGTCCAAGTAGCCAAGCCTCAACTTCCTCTCCCTTCCTTATCTCACCATCGAAGGAGGGAGGTTTGGCCTTTCTGAATTCCTCAAATTTATGACCCTTGGAAGTCTTTTTCTTCTTCTGTTCTCTTCGAGAATAGGAACTGGTCCTGCTGCTGGAAGAGCCTTCTGAATCGCCAGCTTCCTTCTCAGTGGAATCGTCCGGCACTAGTCCTTTACCTCTGGGGTGGACCTTTCTTGAGGTTCTCCTCTCAGTATGGCCACTGATACGACCATGTTTCTGCATTTCGGGTTCATGCTTCATTTGTCGTTGTAGGTCGGATAAGCTCTGCAGTAAAACTGCATTAATTTTAGTTTTCTTTTCTTGTTCTTTCATCATCCTTTCATTGTCGGCCTTGCAGCTTTGCAATTCAACCATGAGACTCCTCATAGTCTCAGCTAGAACTGGAGGGGTTCCTATTGCTCTTCTTTCATCAGACTCTTCGTCTCTATTATGAGAGCCTTCTCCCATCTCTTGGTGAGTCACCATTCTCTGCGTCTGTAAATTCCTGCGGCTGATCGTCCGCTTAGGTGAAAAGACAAATGTTGATTGTTAGTCAAGAGTTAGATGTATTTTTATAATCTGCGCATAATTTATAATTCTTTCACTTGCATACACAGTCAAGTTCTCGTTTCCAAGTTTTAATCCTGGATAAGAGAGTTAAGTTAGGGGGGTCACTCCTCGTAGGAGTGCTTCGAACGGAGCTTATGCGCAACTTGTGCATGAGCCCAATAAGGCCGAGTGTTGCAACCATGCTCTGATACCACTTTGTCACATACCCACTACCTAAATCAAATTTTTCTGGTCTCCTACCGGACCAGAACCCCTAAATATCCATGGAGGCCCAGCGTAAGCTGGCTCTTTCTCTCTCCTTCTTCGTTCCCATGTGATCACGGGTCATGATCACGGTTCAATTTGAATGTAGTGCCTATTTGTATTTCATGCCTCGACGCTACAGTAATGTCTAATCGTTCAACTCTGCCACCGCCGAACCCCGACAGGGCTAGCGACCGGCCAATGGGGGCGAATCCCTATAGGGTTAGCAAATGGCCAATAAGAACAAATCCCAATAGGGGTAGAGAACCACCAATGAGAATAGGCCCCTTCACGCGGTTAAGTGGAATACATGTGGAAGAAAGGGAAACTCGACACAGTAGTCGACAAGACAGGAGGGGGGCCCCACTTCACACGCCACACTATTCCGAATCCCCCCCCATTAAAGGCAGAATGGAAAGGGGGGTCTGGAATCCACTTGAGCGTCGTTGATCATGATGAGTTAATCTTGACCGTTTGAGAGTTGCACGTCCAATTCCGGACCCCCCCCCCTACCGCTAAAGGCATAACAGTAAGGGGGCTCCATAATGGAACCTCAGCCGTAGATCTGGACGGGTGGACTCTGGTTGTCCAGATCTACTTGTCGCTTATCCTAAAGCATATTCACGTCCTGGCTTAATTTGAGATCTCATCTCTACATATAATGGTCATTACAGACCCTGAGATCCTTCGAAAGAATCTCGTCCGTTCATCGGGGTTTATCATCATGAGAATCTGGACACTCAATCATGGGACTCCCGAATCCTTGATCCCCGGTTTCCTGATGCAGTTAATCTCTCAACATTTGGCCTCCATCAATCAGACGGCTCAGATCTACTCTGGGGTTTCCACCATGGGAAATCCTGAACTCTTGTCAACAGGAATCTCGATTCTGTGATTCCCGATGAGCTAATTCACCGATATGGTCCCTTACGTAATAGCCCTCCTGGCTAAACTCCTGGCCCACGTGACCACTATCTCACAAGACCGCAGCCTTATCTCCTGTCGGGTTTTCAGACTTTCCATTGCCGAAATGTACTCATCCTCAGGATTCACGATCCGTCGAATCCTGACATGCCGATATAATGACAGTTGGCCCTACAATGGATGCTTTTCGCTTTGTCGGGATTCCAGACTTCGTAATTTCGAAGTGTATGGACTTCTTGTCCACGGGATTCCCGTTTTCCCGATGGATGACTTTACTTTCGGGACTTTTCCTGCATGCTCTAATTTCCACCACGCATCCTCCTATGACGGATAGTCCTGATTGCTTCTCGCGATTTCAGAGTTTCCGCTGCTGAGATATTCCGACATCTTGCCCCTTCGATCTCTGAAATGCTGACGGGCTCCTAATCTTGTCCACGTGTCCTTCTATGATGGATGGTTCATATTGATTCCAGGATTTTCACTATGAAAGTTCCCGATCTCATGTCATCGTGACTCCCGATTTCACGAATGTCGATATCCCGATGGCCATGCCTCTCGTCGAAACTTTCAACCTCCTATTCACGAGGGCTTAACCTTCATGCATCTCTTAATAGATCCATCGGTTGTCGGGTTTTTCTAGATAAGATCTAATGGCTCAGATCTATCCCACCTTGTGCACTCTTCTACTACTTCATGGGTGTGGAAAAATCAACGGTCCAGATGTTCTCATGGACCATGGGGGTCTACGATCCTGATTTCCTCGCTATTCACGAAGATAGAGGAAAGTGGCAAGGTATGTAACGCCCTTGTTTCTTTCATCAATCTAACGGTCATGAATGACCATGGGTCTTCCGACGGGGTCTCGTCCATCGATCGATAGTTATCCCTACGCTGCTACTTCGGGATTTTAAGAGGGTCATTCCTCCTCGTACAGGGTTGTTAAGACTTGCTCATTCAAGTCCTTTTTCTAGGTTCTTGGTAAACCTTTCCAAAGAGGGAATCTCTGTGAAGAGATCTATTCCGGGGCATCCCTGGAGACAAATAAGGGTAAAAAAATTCTCGAGAATGGGCTGGAAGCCTGACTTGGTTCAACTTATGCATAATTAAGTTCATTTATCAACATAAATCATGCATGGTTTCTTCTGTTATAAGCATATACAACCACTAGTACTGGTCAAATTACTACTCATACATTCTTAAAATGAAAACATTCACAGTTTCGCAGCTTATGAGCATAATTATCAAAATACATATATATTTCAAGGTGCCAGAGGCAAAACACTTATTAGAAATAACACCAGGGTTAAGCAATTGCTGAGAGGGGTGCTCGTTTCCACCCAACCGTAGGCTTAGCGACTCCCAGTGGATTTACCACTAGCCACCCCCGAGCTGAGACCACGATGCTATGAGACTGCGTCTCTGTTTTCCAGTGACCAGGAGCGAAGGTTGCAATCCTTCCTCTCTGCTATCACTCACTCTGCGTAATTCCAGAGTTCCCCCTCGCGTCTGCCCCCGAAATCGTTTCTACCCCACGCCTTATCCTCTTGCGAGGTTGCGTGTGGTGCAATTACCCTCGCGTTGATCAGGCTTGACGACTCTACGGATGGGAAGTTCACCTCCCGTCCCTCATTAAACCATCTACCTACCAGCCTGCAAGATATTTAATTCAGGGCCAGCGAGCTGCTTTTGGTTCTCTGGGCTAGTGGAGTCCAAATAGGGTATTAATTCTCAGTGGAAGTTAACACCACCTTTTCAGGTGCCTTCCACCGCCATCGTGGTCTCTTTTTCTGCACATCCCCTCTCAGCAGTCCTGCAATAAATTCAAAATGTTATTCACATTCATTGACCTTTTTCCTCAAGGTCCATTTACATCACATATTCACATTTATGAGTTTTCCATAGTTCTTGGCCAGTCGAGTTATATTTACAGGTTGGGGGAAACAGGGTGTTATAGATGGTTCTCTAGGCTGGATTTTCCATTCTCAACAGAGTTTATTACTTGAATTGCATACAAAGGACATCCCTTTCTGCAATACTTCTTTACTTGGATGGCTGATATTTGTCTCACTAAGACAGGCTTTTGAATCCCTTGTAGGGTTACCCTCCTTCCTTATTCATTTTCACACTCCAAAGTTTTACTGTAACAGTCCAATTTGGTTTTGTGGGCAGATAACCAGTCCATGCCAATTAGCAGGTCATAAGATCCTATAGGAAGTATATTTAGGTTTTCTTGGGTGGGCAACCCACTCATGACAAATTGGCATGCTGGTATGACCTCTATTAATTTTCTTTTGGTTCCAGTGTCTAGTTGAACCAGCCATGATTTAACATGTTTAACTTGTTGCAATTTACATTTCTCAACAGTTTGAGGGGAAGCATAACTCAAATTAGAACCAAGGTCAATTAAAAAGGAAATAGGATGGTTGGAAATCATACCTTCCATCTCCACCACTGAAGCTTGGTGGTCATATTGTCTATTATCCAAGGCTGCATAAATTTGTGGTAGACTCCTAGCCACATCATTGACTGTGGTATCCTCTTGGATGTTGTAGACCCTCCCAGGGTTTTATTTCCTATGCGGACATTCCCTTAGTAGATGTTCCTCTCCACAACCCCAACATTTCAAGGTTTCTCTATTCGTGTTATCAATCTTACTTGGAGCTACTATGAATGGTTTATTTCCACTCTGGGATTGAAAAAAAATTTGAGACACACTTCTGGTAGGAAGGCTCATCCTAGATCTCTTACCAGGGTTCTTAAATTTTGAGGGTTTAAACCCCTTCTTCTTGAACCCTGAATTGTTTTTCTTCTTCCAGTTTTCATGGGGTTTTGTCTTACTCTTGAATTGCTCATAGCAATACCTTGTTTTTCGAATATTATCTTCTAGGGTCTTTCTCTCATAAAAATCAATTTTGTCCCGGTAGGACTGAGGTAATCCACTAATAAATCATTTCATATTTACCTTTTCATCCTTTATGTAGGGCACATACCTCATCAGCTCGAGAAATTTGTTGATATACTCATCTATGGTGAGTTGTCCCAACTTGAGTACATAGAACTCCTTGGTCTTCCCATCAAATTACTTTTCTGATAGGTACTTATTCTTGAAGTATTTCTCAAATTGTTTCCATGACAAGTCCTTATCATGGACTCCTTTCACATTCCTAAGGTCTTCCCACCAAATGGAAGATTTCCCATTCAAGTTGAAAATGGCTATCTGAGTCTTTAAGTTTTCAGAGCAGTCATGAACTCTGAAGTACTTCTTCAAGCCGAGTAGCCAAACTTCTGCTTCTCCCCAATTCTTAATCTCTCCATTGAAGGTAGGTGGTTTGGATTTCTTGAATTATTCAAGGTCATGACTCTTGGAATGTTTCCTCTTATTTCCTCTTGTCCGAGAATGGGAACTAATTTTACCACTAGAAGATTCCTTGGAGTTGACAGTGTCTTCACCAAAGGAATCTTCCATTGAAAGTCTCTTGGCTCCATGTTGGGCCTTCTTTGAGGTGCTCCTCCTGGTGTGGCCACTTTCAGGACCATGCTTTTGTATCTCAGGTGGACTTGGAGTTTTCTTAGTATGATTCTTGTCCACATGACTAGAAGTTGGACCATGTTGCAGTTGTCTTTGTGTATCTAATAGAATTTCCAGTAGGATTGCATTAATGTCTGCTTTTCGTGCTCCTTGATCATCCGTTTATTTTCATCCTTATAACTTTGTAATTTTTCCATGAGGCTTCTTACAGTTTCGACCAAATTTGGAGGGGTTTCCACCACCCTCCTTTCATCAGATTCTTCCTCTCTATTGAGGGAGATCTCCCCCAACTCCTGGTGTGTCACCATGATTTACGTTGTAGTTCTCCTGTTGTTCATTTACTGCTTGAGAGAAAATAAAAATAGAAATTGTTAGTTACTAATCTACCAATTCATGAAAAACACATATCATTGCAAGGTGAAGTCATTTCTTTATTCGGAAACATTAGAAATCTACAGTGAAGACTTCCAAAACATTTATCAATAGTAGAAGGTGTCGTTCCTCTCTTCAGTAGAGGTTCAGATAAGTTTCTGATAGAAGGGGGGTAAGATAGGGAGTTACCCCATAAGTTCTCTAATAATATTTTTATGTGACTCGTGCATGAGCCCAAGCAGACCAAGTGTTGTTTCCATGCTCTGAAACCAAATTGTAACACACCCAACCCATAAATATCCTTTCTAGGCGTGGGGCATCAAATTTTCACTTTCTCTGGTTCATTTTCAGTCCCTTACTTAAGAAAAACCCTCTAATCAGCTTCCCCTAAACTTACATCTCTTACTGTGCACTTGAAACAACTAGTGGGGTCTTCCTCATGACCTCGGGCTAAAAACCGAGAGATAAGAGACTGCCTTAGCAAAGTTTTCGGCACTTCAGAGGTTCCTGAACTTTTGGAGTTGCAAAGTGTTTTTAAATTCTCAGATCACCGAAAAATGGAGGGGATCAACGGTCCACACCCTCTGATGAGATCTACGGTTAAAAAGGGCTTCAACGTTCGGCATCAAACATTCCTATATCCTAATCCTTGAAGTTTTATAATCTTTCCATGTGCCCCTATCCCTTCGGGATTCAACATTCGGTGATCAACTATCATCATTAGACTTTCGGCCTTTGGTGATTGATGATTCTCATTGAATCTTTATTTTTACCATACTACTCCCAAACTCCCAAACTCTCGATATATCGCCACATGGCCTTGGCCCTTCGATGATCGATGTTCGACATTTTGTGTTGGTCGTTCCTAAATTATAACATGCCCTAAAATCTTTGAACTCCTGAAGTTATCCAAACTCCCGAAGTCTCGTATATGTCACCAACCATGTCATCATAGACTGATAACTGCTCGGTGCTTCAATCTAACGCTTCACAATATTCCACGTAGATCCATAGATCTATGGTTCTCATTAATTCAGTGTTTGCAACTTCGATGGTTTTCACACCTTGAAAACCCTCGGCCAAAATCCTTTGGAGTACAAAGTCTCTAGACCACAAGATCTCTTTTCATGTACCTGTTCATCCAACGGTCCTAGTTACTTCGACAATTCGGTATTTTGGGAGTTCGGTATGTATCTCCTGGCTTTCCCTTCATACCACGCCAGATCTATCACCATGTCTACCTAGCCTCTATGGACAAGATTTACTATGGATTGTAGAGCTCCGGGGAAGCTCACATTCCCTATACCATCGAATACCCAAACTTCTGGATGTTCATTGATCTTTGGACACGTGTCCCTTCCTTTTCAACGGTCCAGATTTACTCCGTGACTCTGGCGTTCGGGAGTGTCGAAGCTAGACTACTCATATTCTACCGAAGGAGAACTTTGTCGAAGCGCTTAATGCTTCACTTCCTACATCCAATCTAACGACTGAGAGAGATCTACCTTGGACCCCTAAGATCAACGACCCTCATCGATTTGCGACTTCGACCTTCGGCTAATTTCGAGGATTGTGGAGTCACAAGTCCCAAAGTCTCAAAGCCGAACGATTTATCCCCTTTTGGACTAGCACAAGGTTCCCAGACCCCGATCACATGGATACTTTGGAAATTGTAGGAACTAAATGCTACTCCTTTAGCAGTAATTGGGTTAAGGACCTGGGCACAAGCCCTTGGTCATATGGGTGAATAGTATAAGGAAAAAATGTCCTTATCCCATAGAATTCGGCCTTAACATTCCTGCTAAGTGTTACACATCACAATTACTCACTTCGATGATGTCTCAGTTTCATTATCGCAAGTGTTGCAAGTATCTCACTTTTGTCGCAAGTGTCACAAAAATCATATTGTCGTCTTCCATGTGTCGCATCGCGGACGAAATTATAAGAACACTTGGGGCATCCTCTAAAACTCGTTAGAATATGAAAATATATCTTTTGGCAAAGTTTACAAGCTTTTACCTTAAGTAATTACCATCCTAAAAGTATTTTTGGAGATCAACGCTCCATTGCCCACTTGCAAGGAGCGTTAGTGCTCCTTTCCCTCTTAGCAGGGAGCACTACAATTCTCTGTGGCCAACTTTGAGGGAGCAATGATCTGTTGAGAAAATATTGGGACAAATCCACCTTATCTCTAAGGAAAATTAAGAAGCATCCGAGTCAGTTTGGTTCGAATCCCAGTTCAAGGTTGGATCTAAGGGGAATGCCACAACTGATGGAGTCATATCCTCAACTTATCCCAAGAATATCTAAGGTGGTTGAGCCTCTCAAAGGCTATATAAGGAGGCATTTTCATTGTGAAAGAGGGGGATATAATTAGTGAAAAGTATTGTCATTCTGAACGTGGAGCTTTTGAGAAAGGGGTTGGACAAGGAGGAATTGGTGAGGTTTCTACATATGCATCTACATGTGTAAGCACCTTGTTTTGTTCTCATTAATATATATGTGCTTGGTCTGTTTGCTTCAAGTTTGTGTACATTTGCATGGGCTTGTCTCTTTTGATGAATCTAGTTTTAAACTAATCTTGGTAGAATAGGAAGTATGATTTGTCTTCGTTGTTTATTGGATTGCAGAATTCATTGGAGGACTTGAAGATCAAGTTCAACCCAAATCGAGCGAGGACAAACTGCATAAAAAGGTACTCATAATTTCTTCTTCTTTTTCCTTGACTAGTTTAGCTACATTTAAAGGAATGTCAGTGTTCAAAGTTAACACCTTTCTATCTTGGTCATAGAGGTCTAAGATCCAAGAGGAGATTCACTTGTCTGCAAGCGAATTTTCCTATAACAGAAAGTAGCGACTCCACTGGGGATCAAAGCTTTCAGTTTTGGTTTCCTTCCTTGGTCTTGTCTTAGTATTTTCCCATCTTCATATCTTACTCACTGTGTTTTTCCTCTTTTATACATGCGTTGTTAGTCTTGAAGTCATGTTACACAGGTTGATGATCAAGCCTTCCTGAGTTTTTGTTTTCTGGGTTGGCACTTTTTCATCCTCAGAAAATAGTGCCCCTCTTCCTTTATATCCAGAGCATTGATTTCAAATCGGCGCTCTCATGCAATTCTCTAGAGAGCATTGTAGCGCTCTGGTGCTTATATAACTAGAGTGTCGATTTTTGATTCTGTTGAAAAATTGTGGGATACCTCTGATGGGTGTGATTTTTGTTTTTTCCTCCTGCTCGGGACTTTTGCTATCAATGTGTGTCTTCTATAAAATTTGCAACCATTTTCTTTCTAAGAGTTTTTTATTCTTTGTTTGGTTTTTTAAAGATATTTCCTTGTTTTGGAATCACTCTTCCTCTTTGAGATCTTGAGTTGGTTTGATACTTTCTTGTTTATCTGATTGCTTGAAAGTTGTCACAAGGAAGTCCAGAGATCTGTGTATTGTTCCATTTGATCTTTGATTTATATATTTCCAAGCAAATTTTCTTGTTTGATTTTTGGTTTTCTTTTTGGAAAGTTTGGATTTGTGTTACTTCTTGTTTGATTACTATGAGAGTGTGTTTTTTGTTGATATGATATTTTCTTCAAATTGTCTAAAATTACAAATAGTGAAATATAATTGGAATAAGAAGCTTTGAATCATATCAATTAAAGTTCATATTTAAACAAAGAGATATATTTTCGTGATTGGATTTTGGATATTAGAATCATTTTCTGAGTGGTTTAGCATTGAATTGGATTATTGTTGAGAGCAATTGCATGAAGTCTCTATATTTTTTTGTGTTCGATAGTGAAAAGAAAATTTCTCTGCCTTCCCATAAATAGAAGTTCATTGAAAAGAAATGATTGTTTATCATTTTTATTATGAAAATTTTGGGAATCGAGTCACAATATCATCAATTTCACTCTCATTCACCTCTGAGTAAAGAACAACCACAAAATCAACGCTACTTAAAATTGATCTAGAAACTTTTTCTTTTTATATTCCTCCACCAACATTAGACTAGGATTAGTGCTTTGGATTAGGCTGTGAGTACAACTCTCCAGAGCATTCAAAACAAACATTAGCATCTTTCGATAGGGAGAGAAAATACAATTTTCGTATAAGCTTATCTGGGATCCCCTCTCACACAGGGGTTACGCATGAGGTCATGTTCAGAAGAACCACAGAGATTATCCCTCCACGGTTTAACCATTCATAGTAGTAAGATCGTATATTAGGGGTTCTTCTTGAGGTCCAAGTGTCTTCATTTTGTCTCGGTGATTCGTGAATTCCAAATCCGTTCGGGGTCCTCTAGAGTTCTATTGGTCCACTTGTCCTCAGTTCTCTTGAAGGATTTCAGACTTGTTATCCTTCCCATACGTTCGGACTGGACTGTCGACGATACCCGCCCAAGGGATGACTGTGAGTTGGTGTCTTTAGTAGCCATAATCTTTAGGGTCTTTACATAAGGTGATGGTGAAGGGAATTATTCACTATACCTGGAACATACGATGGTCAAACTCACTCGGGCTCCTTGGAGGGTAAATCCACGATTATTATGTGGAAGCTTGCACCAAGGCGTAAGTCCATTAGGTAGGTCACCATCATAATTGTTCCACCTGCTCATATCCTAGCCCTTTTTCGACTTGCTCATGCGATGTTGGATTTCATCACCAACTAGTACGGTCATTGAGAGAAGTTTTGTTTGCTTGTTGGTATTTCTAGATTTTTTAGTGTGTGTTGTTGTTTTAATAGTTTTTCAAAATTGAGCATGTAGATGATAAAGGTATTTTTCAATCATGTAGGATGAAAGGGATGGATCTAGAAGAAGGCTACCAAACCTTACCTCCTAACTCACTAGAAGACATCTACTATGAAGAGGTATAAAATCGCTCTGACGCTGGGAGTGTTGCTACTCCTTTGTTAGAAAATTTGGAAAGATCCTTGGTTACGGTTGAGGATCCCACTCCTCATACTACACCTGTGTCAGAAGCTCCTATTGAACCACTCTTGGTTTGATTAGACTCGTTAGGTAACGTTATAGAAGAAGAAGTCCCAGGTTTTCCATTGAGACCAATTACCAAGACATATATGAGATCCATAGAACCACTTTTTAGTGATGACTATAGGACCCCCATCCTTCCTACTAACACAGTAGATCCACATTAGAAACCTACTCATTCTATATGGAGGAATCCATCAGGACGTGATCTTTATGAGCATTTTGAATATATTTGACAACCTCTCAATCCTCATGAGCCTCTTGCCGATGAGTCAAGACCATTCAGTCAAACTATTGAGCATCCCATCGAACATGTCATCGATCTTGTTGTTACGTTAGCACAAGTCCACCTTAATGTTGGATTCATCACCTCTACTCATACACAAGGCACTTCAACCGCTACTCCCACATTTACACCTTTTCACACTACAGCTCCTCATGTTCCACAAAATCCTATTGGAATGCCTTTACAACAGAGAATGCAGACCCTTTCCAGACATACACAACCAACTGCAGGACATATCTCAACTGGGGGGAAACCACCATCTAGTGGACCTATCCCTCTCGAGGGAAAACCAACCTTTAGCAGGCCTACCCCTCCTAGGGGGCATCCACCTTTCCATGTTCCTTCTGGAGGACAACCTCCCTTTACTTGTCAAACCCCTTTTGTAAATCAACCTATGGTAGGTGGGCAACCTTATTTTGTCAAAAATACTTCACAATCCTGGGGAGAACCTTCAGGAGTTATGTTTAATCAACCCTACCCTGGGGGGAAATATTACCATAACCCACAAGGAGGAGTATCAAATCTTGTTCCTTCCGGACTATCTTTTGGAAAACCTTATTCAGGTGTCCCAAATCCCACCTGGGGTCCTCAAGGACAACAACTTTATCCTCCCCAAGGGTATAATTTTTATCCTCCCCAAGGGGATAATGTTTACCCTCCTCAGGGACAAACTGTTTACCCTCCTCAGGGGAAAACTGTTTATCCCCCACAACCGAATCAACCGACTTATCATCCTCATAATCCACCAGTTTCTGCCCTAGTCATGAATGTTCCTCAACAACCATTAAATATTTCCTATACTGGCCAACAACAACCATATATGGGAGGGCCTACTGGATACAATTATCCACCTCAACCAATTTATGGCCCCATTGGTGTCCCTATGCCACACCAGTATCACCCTCAAGTTAACCGACAATTACCCTTCCTTCCCACTCTGGATCTCCCAGACTTGTCTCGATTGACAAATGATCCTATATTGCATTTTCCTTTTTGGCCAATAATTCCCACTAAATTACCTTCTAACATTCCCAAGTTTGACGGTAAACTTGGAGAAGACCCAAACAACCATGTGATGACATTCCATTTACGGTGTTCATCAAAATCATTGATGGATGATTCTATACGTTTACGTCTCTTCTAGCGCACAATTACAGGCTTTGCAGCTAAGTGGTACATTGAACTTCCACGTGGTTATTTTAAATATTTCAACTCCCTTGCTATGGATTTTCTCATTCATTTTCAATTACCCATCCATTATGATACATCTACAGAACTTTTAACCTCTCTTCATCAAACAAACTATGTGCATATTTCTGATCACATTCATGAGTGGAGATGATAGCAAAGGTTGATTAAAGTGACCATTCCTTACCATTTATTGGTAGAATGGTATACTAAATCTCTTTTACCCTTGATTTCTTGTGACGTCTCCATGGGTGATGTAGTCATTGAGGAAGAATCCATTTCTTGGGCCCAGTACTTAGATTTGGTTTATTCACAATCTGTTACTTTGTATGAGTTGATTCCAAACGTTACCTGTACTCCTACCGATCCATCCAAACATTCTTCCACGACACATGCAGATGGATTTATCAGTACCATCAAAACCCAATCCACATCATAGTCAACTAGAACAATAAATCACTCTATTTCCACACTTTTTACCAGTTCAAATTCACTCTCCTCTACCTCCCTCCCAACTCATATCTCTGAGGTGAATGCAATTCAATCTGCCTCTTCACAACAATCTAGGAGTAAGAAGATAACAAAAAATAAACCCAAAAAGAATAATAATAATAATGCACATCCCAAAACCAAAACTCCATCACCTGCTACTGAAAATAAACCACAGCAAACACCGAAACTCCCATGTCTTATTTGTGGTGAAGATCATTTCACCCGAGACTGTCCACATCGCGACGAAGTTGCAAAATTTTTCAAAGGGAATTCCCAACCCGTCGTGTTAACACAAACTTTTACTCAGTAGCAATCCATGGTTGCTTAAGCACTTTCCCCTCCCACAGGGGGTAGTTCCGGACATCCTCCTAGTGATGAAGCCTTGATGAGTGCTCATATTTATATGTTCAATGGGATTGATTTAACCACTCGCACTACCACATATGACACACAGGCTAAACCTGATAAAGAAAAGGTCACTAACGGTACTCCATCGGATCCATCTCCCACCTCCCTTAGTCCTTCATCTGTTAGTCCTCCATATAGATCACTTCAGATAGAGAAACCTACTTTCAAATCTATTCTATGCCCTCCCAAGAGAACTATCCGCAAATCAAATTTTATTCCTAGTTCATGCAAGATACCAGATATAATAAATATGCAGAACAGAAATAAAATGCTAGAAATGGCAGAATAATAGTAATATAAGCAGCATAATCTCCACAATAACACATAAATGATATAAGAACAACAACATAAATAGCACTTTGATTCAGAAAGAAATGTTCATGGGCCTCTTCGAGGGGGAAACCTCCAGTCGAGCAACGCTCTATTACAATAATATCCAAGCTAGGGTTTCCATACCCTCGACCCTTATTTATACTTAATATGTCTATCAAGAGAAGCATCTAGAGGAAGATCCTTCTAGAAGCAGAAGCTTCTATTAGGTCTTCTTACATCCGCCTTATTCTATTTTATTGAAAGGCCTTATTAATATTCACCTTTATTACATTCGAATATATTGATCTACCTATGTGCGGTTTAGGACCCTAACATGTCCGCCCCCTTAAAAACAACCTTATCCTCAAAGCTAGAGATGTGGAAACTGTTGTAGAATGGTAGTTGGTTCCCAAGTGGCATCTGTTGGAGTCGTATCTTTCCACTAGACTAGCACTTCCTTGATGGTTCTCTGATGCAGGTGACGCTCACGCTGGTCCAAAACTGCTTCTGGTTGTAGCCAAATGGATCCTTCTTTAGCTAACTCTGGAAGGTTGGTTTGAATTTGGTACCTAGTTCCAATCACCTTCTTTAAGCATGAAACATGAAAAACAGGATGTAGCTTCGACTGAATGGGCATAGCTAACTGATATGTGACTTGTCCCACACGCTTGAGAACTGTATAAGGACCATAAAATTTGGGTGCTAGCTTCTGACAATGCTCGGCCTTAAGGGAAGTTTGCTTGTATGGTTGCAGTCGCAGAAACACCTGATCCCCTTCTGCAAATTGACGTTCAGAGTGACCTTGATCTGCTTGTTGCTTCATGTGATTCTATGCCATGACCAAGTTCTCTTTAAGGGTATGAAGAATATTCTCTCGAACTATAAGTGTTTGGTCAATTGCCTAGACCTTCGAGGTACCCGGTAAGTATGAGAGAACTGAAGGTGGATTCTATCCATATATCGCTTCAAAAGGAGTCCTGAGAGTAGTTGTATGGTAGGAAGTGTTGTACCACCATTTGGCTAGGGGTAACCATTGATCCCACCGATGTTTTTTTTCAGAGGCAAAACACCTCAGATATGTTTCCAAACACTTGTTGACAACTTCCATTTGATCATCAGTCTAGGGATGATAAGTTGTACTGAGATGCAATTGGGTGCCCTATAGCTTAAACAGTTCTTGCCAAAAATTGCTTGTGAAAGTTGGGTCATGATCATAAACAATAGAGTGCGGCATGCCATGAAGCTTGAAGACCTGGTCCATGAAAATTTGAGCCACCATGGATGCAGTAAATGGGTGTTGAAGAGCGCAGAAATTAGCATACTTGGAAAGGCAATCCACAACTACCATTATGACTGATTTATTCCCCGATTTGGGTAAGCCAGTAATAAAGTCCATAAATATATCCTTCCAAATAGTAGGTGGAATCGGAAGTGGTTGTAGTGTGCCCGGAGATTTGACTGTTTCTCCCTTGTTGCATTGACACACCTCACATTCAGCGACAAAATTACGGATGTCTTGTTTCATACCATCCCCAAAAAAAGAACGTTTGACCCTGTCATATGTTTTGGTGAACCCTGAGTGCCCCACTGTGGGTGTAGCATGAAGCTCAGAAAGTATGGTGGATTTAAGCTTTGATTGTTTACTTAAATACAAACGACCTTTGTATTGAAGCTCATCTTGGAGCCAAGAGTACCCTAGGGGAGCCGGAGCATTGGTCTGCAATTGTTGGATCAGCTGCAAACTTTTGGGATCTTGAAGCCATTCTTGGTGCACATCTTGGAGCCAATCGGGTACAATGAAGGAAAGAGAAAAAAGGGATCCTTCTTCTTCATATTTTTGGGACAGTGCATCCGCCACTACATTGTCTTTTCCCTTCTTGTAAATGATCTCATAATCATATCCAAAGAGCTTAGTCACCCATTTTTGTTTCTCTGGGGAGGAAATGTGTTGTTCTAGAAAGTACTTGAGGCTTTGATGTTCGATCTTAATTTGGAAGCGTTGCCCCAAGAGATAAGGGCACTACAGATCAACAGCATGCAGAATAGCCAACATTTCCTTTTCATAAATGGGTTTTCCCAGATTCCTTTCAGACAGTTTCTTGCTGGTGAAGGCCAAAGGTTGACCCTCTTGCATAAGGACAACATTGATTCCTTTCCCTGAGGCATCACATTCCAACACAAAGGTATTTGTGAAATCAGGAAGGGCCAGAAATGGAGTGGTGCACATGGTCGTCTTCAAGGTTTGAAAAGCTTGAGCAGTGGCTGGAGTCCAAGTGAAAGAGTTATTTTTGAGAAGATCAATGAGAGGTGCTGCAATCTTTTTGTAGTTCTTAACAAACTTGCGATAATACCCTATTAAGCCCAGAAATCCACGCAAGCTTTTGAGAGTCTTTGGGTGCGGCCAGTCTTGCATAGCTTCAATCTTTTTCGGATCCACCCTGATGCCATCCTTGCCAACCAGATGACCCAAGTATTCTACTTCTGAGGCACCAAAAGAACATTTAGATTGTTTCAAGAAAAGTTGGTGCTGAGAGAGTAGATGGAGAACTTGATCCACATGAGTAAGATGGTATGTCTAGGTTTTTCTATAGATGAGGATATCATCAAAGAAAACTAAGACAAAATGATGGAGAAAGGGATGGAAGACATGATTCATGAGGCTTTGGAAGGTGGAGGGGGCATTACACAAGCCAAAGGGCATGACCAAAAACTCATAGTGGCCCTCGTGAGTGCGAAAGGTCATCTTGGGAATGTCTGCCTCTTTCATACGTATCTAGTGATAGCCTGAGCGAAGATCAAGTTTAGTAAAGAATTGGGCACCACTCAATTCATCGAGGAGGTCATCAATGACAGGAATGGGAAATTTGCCTTTAATGATCAGTTTGTTGAGGGCACGGAAGTCAGGACACATTCTCCAAGAACCTTCTTTCTTTAGGACCATCACTACAGAAGAAGAGTAAGGGCTTGTACTAGGGTGGATAACACCTGCATTAAGGAGTTCCTGGACCATTTTCTCAATTTCATTTTTTTGTGAAAAGGGGTGGCGATATGAACGGATATTGGGAGGAAGGCTTCCGGGTACAAGGGGAATGGAATGATCATGAACAACGCGTGAAGGAGGGAGTCCTTGGGGAGTGGAAAATACCATTTGATGTTTATAAAGGAGGGCTTGGAGGTCATGCAGGACCGGGGGTGTCTTTGTTGCTTGTATGGCATGGAGTTGGGCAATGACACCAGAATGACCTTTTTTGAGTAGATTTTCCATGCGATGGGAACTAATGACCTCAGGTGAACCAGCAGTGATGCCTTGGAATTTATATTGGTGGCCTTCCTGGTCGAATTGCATGGTTAATGCCTTAAAATCCATGAGAATGGGACCCAAAGTTCTTAGCCAGTCTACACCCAACACAATGTCACAACCACCCATGTCGATAGAAAACATATGGGATTTTAGGTGGTAGTCACCAATTTGGAGACGCACATTTTCATAGTGCCCTCTACATTTCATGGAACCACCACTGGCAATCATGATTTGGAAATTGTTGGCAGCATGGATGTAGCAATGAGTTTCTTGGGCAATGCAGCGATGAATAAAATTATGGGTGCTTCCACTATCAACCAGAATGATGACCTTCTGATGCTTGATGTAACTGATTAACTTGAGGGTTTGGGGAGTGGAGAAGCCAGTGAGAGAATTGAGGGAAATGACGGGTTCTACTTTGGGAGGGTCTGAGGGAGGGGTTATGTTAGTGATTTCAGGTGACTCAGACACAAGGGGAGTTTCAACATCCTCTTCCAAAATATCCTCAGAGATGGCCATACAAATCTTTTGTTCCTTACACTTGTGGCCCGGGAAATATTTGTCATCACAATTGTAACAAAGGCCTTTGAGTTGGCGTTCAACCATTTCAGCCCTAGTCAATTTTTGGATCTTTAATGGGGTGGAGGGAGTAGTGGGAGTGACGGGTTTAGGGCGAGGGCTAAAGGAGGGTTTTTGGTTTTGAGAGGATACAACCTGTTGTGCTTCTTTATCTCTTTTAGTATCCTCCACCCAACTCGAGGGTTGATCCATGAGGACATGGGCCAGAATCTCCTCCTTGAGGCCACTAATAAAACACTCTCGAAAGAAGGCATTAGTCATGCCCTCTCTTCGAAAATCCAGTCGCTCAAAGGCAGCTATGAAGTATTCTATTGTTCCTGATTGTTTCAACTTTTTCAAACGGCCCAAATGGTTGGTGTCCATGTCAAAGCGTTCATAAAGCTCAATCACAAATTGGGTCCAAGCAATATACCCTTAGCGGGAAGTTTTTCTCCATTGCCACCATTGCCAACGTTCTTGATCTAGATGGAGAACACCATACCGTAGTTTGGCCAAGTCATTTGTAATGTCGTATAAAGAGAAATAATGTTCCATTTGGGTCACCCAACTAGTGGGGTCTGAGCCATCAAATTTGGTCACATCCACCCGCGGAAGGCGTAGGTCACGTTGAAAGTGACGGGGTTGAAAGGTATGGGCATGGGAGGAATGTTCACCTTCAGTCTTTGGAGGTGCTTCGAAGAAAGGGTCATCTGTAGGGATCTTCAGTTTGGTGCAGAGTGATGCAAAGACATATTCAAGTTGGGTGGTCAGTTCTTGTTTGACTTCCTCCATTGAGGACTGCATGGTTGTATTTATGGTTGTATTGATGGATGAATAAATGGAGGCAATAGTAGCACTGAGTTGTTTCACTTCTTTTTGGGTCTCAAAGAAACCAGATTGCAAGGTGTTGAAGCAAGTTTCCAGATCTTGGCTATAGGTATGGGCCATGAGGATGGGTGAACTGAAAAGGGGCGGGCGAGGTCAAAAAAATTGTCGAAAAATGATATGGATGAATGTGATAAGGGCGAAGAGATGAATCCAATGGAATAGGTCTCAAATAATGGTAAAAAAAATTCCATACTTTTTTTGTTTTTGTTTACACCTGCGGAGTTATACTTCGGTCTGAAGAATACTGCAGTGATGAAATCCCCAAATGCTTAACCAGAAAGAAATGTGTATTTACTTGGAAACCCAAACACAGTTGCACGGCAATAGGTCTTGTCTGTTTTAATTTGTTTATGTTTCTGTCCCCCAAGGGTTAGGTATTCAAGGGTTCTACAGACATGGGTTTGTCCTGTGCTATATCTCTCTGATATACATGCGGGGTCCAACAGTAGTACTCATCCCAATATCTCAGGGCACTAACTAAGGAGGATAGATCGTACCCTTAGCCGTACTACTCGACTACACAGGTACTAGAGAGTATCTTCCTGAGTGTTGTTCTCGGTGACACTATAGCAGTATGGCAGCCGATAGGTTTATCTAAAGAGGGCTTCAGGAAATCTAGGTCGATCCATACACAGGTGTTGTCTGATGTGCTACCACTCGAAGGGGTACCAACAGGGGTTACAAGGGTGGCCAACAGATGTGCGCTTAAGAACCACTTGTATTTCCTGCGTGTATGAATCCCTCAACCGCGGGTTTATGCATATAATGACAGATCTCTGTGGCTTAAAGACACCGGAATACGTCTCTACCCTGGAAAAAAAATTCCCACAATTTCTGCCAAGGAAAGTGCTCTAATACCACTTGCAAGATACCAGATATAATAAATATGCAGAACAGAAATAAAATGCTAGAAATGGCAGAATAACAGTAATATAAGCAACATAATCTCCATAATAACACAGAAATAACACTTTGATTCAGAAATCAATGTTCACAAGCCTCTTCGAGGGGGCAACCTCCAGTCGAGCAGCGCTCTGTTACAATAATCTCCAAGCTAGGGTTTTCATACCCTCGACCCTTATTTATACTAAATATGTCTATCAAGAGAAGCATCTAGAGGAAGATCCTTCTAGAAGCGGAAGCTTCTATTAGGTATTATTACATCCGCCTTATTCTATTTTATTGAAATGACTTATTAATATTGACCTTTATTACATCCGAATATATTGATCTACCTATGTGTAGGTTAGGACCCTAATAGTTCACGTGCCGCCCAAAACTACAACATTGTTGAATATTTGGCTCAACCACCATATGGTATGTCCGCTATTGAATTTCTACAACACTGCCCAAGTCAATGTAGAACCCTCTTGGCTTCCATTGGCGCCATTGATCTCGATTCGTCAAACAATATCACGTTTAACCTGGACAATTTCAAGTCACGACTTTCTCACGAGCTTGCTTTTCAAATTGATGTCATTGTTCATAATCAACACATTCACCACACCATATTGGATGAGGGAGCTTCCACTTGTTTCATGTCATTATCTTGTTGGAAAGGATTAAAATCCCTTGCGCTTAACCAATCCCCTACAATGTTACAAGCATTCGACGGATGAGGTTTTTGTCCTCACAGACTCTTGCAGTCCTTAGTCGTTTAGTTGGGAGGTAAGACCGTCTCTGTTGATGTAGAGGTAGTCGATGCTCCCCTTGATTACAACTTGTTATTAGGAATAAGTTGGTTTATGCCATGACTGTCGTCGCTTCATCAGTGTTTCGATATGTACAATTCCCTCATCAAGGCAAAATTTTCACTATTGACTAGTTAGATTACTGTACACCCGCCACTCGCACTCCCGCCACCAAAAACATTCCTTTCTTGAAAGATAGTAGAATCACTTATGAAAGTGTTGGTGTAGTTATTTTAAAAGATTCTTCCCTTATGGGTACTTTCCCTGCACCACTTCCTCCCACCACACAACATATTTCCATAATCAATATGATTTTGACTATGGCCTATCAATCTTTAGAATCATCTGATCCTTGGCTTTTGCCTAGTCCATTAGAATTCGATGCACTGGGTGACACTATGCCACTTAGTCTAGCTATGGCTTCATACGATGCTATCCAATCTACCTCTCCCTCCTTGGATGACCAACATCTATTGGCATCCAACAATTATTTGTTGCCATCTTGGTTGAATTCCTTGTCTTCTGCTTTTGACTACATTTCCCATATTTTTCCATCAGATGAATCCATCATGGAAATGCTTAGTATTGACGAGGTACCTTGGGATGAAAACCATCATCAATCATCTTTTCTTCCTCCTCTAGAAGAAAATTTAGGAATATATACACTATATC